>JAOVVO010001065.1:0-19125 GCA_028564675.1 Onchocerca lupi | reverse complement strand
AATAATAGTAAAAATAATAATAATAATAATAATAATAATAAATAATAACAATAATAATAAATAATAATAATAATAATAATAATAAAAAGAAGATATTGGTGATTATTTCCAGCAGTAAAAAGTATCTCACGAAATTGTTGATTAACTCATCTATTGATTGATCTAAATCATTGTTTCAATTAATTGACAAATTAATAAATTAACAAATTAACAAAATCCCATCAATTAATATTTAAATTTCTTTTTTTCGTGTGCAAGTGAAAGTGATATTTTTGATTGTAATTCACATAATTACTTTATTTAGCAGCATTTATCAGCAGCAAGAAATGATTAGTCCCATTTGAAAGATAAAAATTTCGTCAAAAATTGACATATTTCGATATACCAGTAAAATAGGCCTGGCAAAGATTTGACAAATAGAATATATTGATATGCTATTGTCTGAGGCTTTTTTTGGTCTATTTCAAGGCATATATATATATATATCTTCACTCTCTTGAAAGTTTTATTTCATATCTGTTTTGAACTGTAAGGAAATATATTTACTATTTTATTGATTTATCGAAATATTATGATTCTAATTATCTCTTATCAATTATTCCTGATATACTTTTAAAAGTTCATTTTAGATAATGATTGTGACGCCATGATTAATTGGTTCGAATTTTGAACAATTCATATTCTGGCATTATTTATTTCTTTGTTTCGTTTATTTCTAAATTGCTTCAAATAAACCGATGACTTTTCGTCGACAGGTTTGTATTCGATCATTTTTATGAATTGAAATTCATAAGTATATTCAATTTGACTTTTTTAATTTATTTTAAATCATGTAAAGTAGTTGAATATCATATGAAATGGATGATGAGATCATTGCTGACTTATTATATCTTACGTTATGACTCATCATATTTTACGTCATCATGACTTAATGATCTTAATGATCATACTTTATTCGAAATTACAAATCTCTAAAAGTACAGGAAGAAAAAATTTAAATCGAAATTAAAGTTGCAATCTGATTTTACTCATAAGAAAGGAATTTTTGTTTCATTTTTCTTAACACTATTTATTATTGGTTCGGGAGATAATCTCGTTTATAACTGATAATCTAATGATTCAAGAAGGAAATTAATATTAATTTTTAATCGAAATATTTGAATTTTAGATTGTCAAAAGGATTTTGTTTTATAGCATATAATTAAAAGAAGTTGTGCGTTCGATTCAATTGTCAGATTTTATCTCTCTTTTTTTCTTTCATAAACATTTTTTTTACAACTTTTTATCAATAAACAGTATCATTTGTTGTCTTTTAGCACTCTAATTTCCCTTTGAATTTCGTCGGTTTTTTTCCGTTTAAAAATTTAAAAAAAAAACCTATTTTTTTTTGGGGGGGGGGGGAATTGAAAGAAATTTGAACATTGAGGATTTTGGCAGAATATTTTAGGTTAAAAGAAAATTTGAGTTTTCAAATTACAATAAAAACAAATCTTTTGATTCTTTTGATATTAGTGGTTTGATCTTAATAATTAATAATTTTAACTTTTCGCTTCTTTAAAATTGAAAAAAAGCAAAAAGTATTCTTTTGTCTAAAAAAATATTCTCACTCAATTACAAGGAATGATTTCCTTTTTAGGATAGTAGCGATTCGAATTTTAGTCGGCAAGAAAATGATTTTGATTTGAGTGAAAGGAATCGGGAAACGTTACGTCGTGATGCGGAACGTTCCGCAGCATTGCAACTTGAACGGGCCAAAGTATGAATTATTAAATAGTATTATTATCATAATTATAATAATTAATTTAAGCAGACTTAATTAGTGTTAAATATATATTTCAAATTTTGCTTGCTACTGTACTTTTCAATCGTTACTTTTTGCTTCCATATGGACTAGAAATATGGCGATTAAATGAAGAGATTCTTTCATCGTGATATAATATCTATGGTTCCTTCATCGTGATATAATCAAGATGACAATTTCAGTAGCTAATAAAGATTTATGTGTCATAATGTTGAGAAAAATTACTATTATCCATGCTATTGCTTCAATATTGCTTCACAAATAATAAGTAGTACTATCTGTTTCATCCGGTTAATTTAAATCCTATACTTCTCCGGAGCTCAATCCTAAAATATGACCTCAATCTTTCCTCTATAGGGATGAGGTAAATGTCATCAAGATGAGGTGAACAAAATCTTATTCATCCAGGCTTTCTTTAATTATTCCATTGAGATATTTGGAATAGTAATAAATTGGCCAATTATTAATTTGTTTGAAATAAAATAAATAAATAAACAGTTAAGGAATAGGTAACAAATGATAATTAATGCATCTAAAATGAATAAATAAATAAATTTGTTAATGGAAAATTTATCTGTAATTGAAATAGTAAGAACTTAAAATTAAAAAATAGAAATTTTAAATTGCTCTTTTTAGTATAAACCAGTAGCTTTTGCTGTATGTACAAATGTAGAATTCGATGGATCATTGGATGATGATTCGCCTGTACATGGTTGTGCTATATCATTTAAAGTTAAAGATTTTTTGCACATCAAAGAGGTAAGTAATTTTTGAAAATCCACAAAATTAAAAAAAATATTATCTTAATTTAAATTGACTAACTTTATCTGTATCATTTTATTTATAACAATGAAAATAAATTTAACACTTAATCAAATAAATAGGATAAGTTGTATTTATTCTTAATATTCCCTGCGTACTACTTTTGAAGATTTAATTTATTTAGTATTATAATTCCAAAAAAGAAGAAAGAAATCATCCAAAATAATCAAGATCATCTAAAATATTTCGTAATTACATCTTTTTTTTTTTTGAAACTCAATTAAAATTATAAAAATTTTAGAAATATAATAACGACTGGTGGATAGGGCGTTTAGTAAAGGAAGGACATGATCTTGGTTTTATTCCGTCACCGGTGAAACTTGAAAATAATCGACAACAAAATGTAAAAAGATCAAAATTGTACGTTGAAATGATATATTTTTATTTTCAAATTAGTTTTTTATCTTAAAATGATGATATGCTACTGTATTATAAATGACGAATTTAAATAATGATACAAGTTTTCATCACGATCTTTACTTGTCATGGTTTATTTAACTTACATCAGAATTTTTCGAAACTAATTAATCAATGATAATTAAAATGTTTTTGACGTGGAAAAAGTTGACAAATTTCCAGAATGATGCATCAAAACAAAAAAAATAGTTTAATTATTTATATTTCAGGAGACATACTTTTTAAAATTTATTCAAATAACAAAGTTTCAAATATTATTTTATTGGAAAATTTAATTGATAATGCTAAAATAAGAAAAAAAAGAAAAAATGCATTTCTAAAAACAAAAATTATCCATTAATTTTCACCAATGTTATTAAAAAGAATATGAATTCAACTCCCAGAAGTAAATAATTGCTTTTTTTTTTTGTTAATTTCCAAGATATAATTAACGAAGGTTAGCCAAATTTTTTCAATTTTAATCAAGTGAACTTTAAATTTATCAAAGTCTCTTAATTGTTCTTTTTCAGTAAACAATCATCGAGCATCCAAAATTTAGCAAGTTTAGATGATATGATGCCACGAATTAGTGGTTCCCGTGGTTCAACTCCTCCTACACCAGGTTGCTAAATTGTTTTGTGAAGGAAATTTCAATTTTATTCCTAAAATTTACGTAAAATTTTCGAAAAAATGAATTTGGATATGGGGAATATTTCTTAAATTTCAATTTGAAACATTATTGAATGTTCAGATAATAACTATTAAATATGATTTAAAAATTTATAAAAATCCATAAATGTAAATACAATTATTCCAAAAAAATTCTCTCTGTTTACAAACTTATTAGCTTGGACGACAAGAAGGACTTAGTGTCTTCTCTCGGTATATCTCAGCATATTTCTTCCCGTATATCTCAGAATATTTCTAGCAGCTGAATTAGAAGAGGAAGATAGTGCGCATGGTAAAAAAGTCAACGATTTGGTTTCTACACCTCCACCTGCAAAAGAAAAGAGGAAACTGATGTTCAAGAAGGTATTCTATGCTTCTCAAAGTTAAAATTATTTATAGAATTTTAATTTTCTTATTCTATTTATAATAGCTTTTCTGAATTCGGTTGTGAAATTGAACAAAATTGAGTAAAATTAACAAAAATTTTATTTTAAATATGGAAGAAGGAGAATTTTAAATCTAAAATCTTCGAACAAATTATTCGATTTTTATTTTTTGCAAAGATTATCATCCAATGCATAATTTAAGCAATTGAAAAGTTTCCAAATCATTTTAGAACCGTTTTTGTTGTAGCAAGAAAGTTTGCCCCCTTATGATGTAGTACCATCAATGCGACCTGTTGTCATTGTTGGACCATCATTAAAAGGTTATGAGGTCACGGATATGATGCAAAAAGCTGTTTTTGATTATCTCAAACATCGATTTGAGGGACGGTTAGTTGGCATTGTTATTTTTTTTATTTTCAAAATTTATTTTTATTTCGAAAAAAAAAATTGAAAATAAAAATGAAGATAAGAAAAATTTGATAGATATATGGCCATTACTTTTTCAAAAAAAATCAAACCAAACTTTTTTCAGGATAATAATTACACGGGTTACCGCTGATATATCATTAGCGAAACGAACATTGATGAATAATCCATCGAAACGGGCAACAATCGAAAGAGCGAATTCAAGATTGAACAATAGTCTAGGTATAAAACAATTTCTTTCAAGCAACAATTTAGGCCTAGGCTATTTTTCTTAAGCAGCAATTTGAAGCATGGCCCTTTTTCTCAGACAACAATTTAGGTCATGATCATTTTCCTAATTTAGACATAGACATTTCTCTCAGGAAAAATTTGGACATAAACATTTTGCTGAAACAACAATTTAGGTATTAGACATTTTTCTTCCCTGGCAAAAGATGACTTTTTATGATAAATATCATTGTTCCAGTGGATATTGTAATTCGTAATAATAAATTGTTTCAAAAATTTTTAAATATCTTTAGAAAACATTCAAAGTATAATATAAATTAAAGAATCGGATTTATTGATTTATTTTATGTTTCAATTTTTATAAGTAGCAAGCTTTCATTTTTCCTTTTTCTTTTCAGCTGAAATTCAGGCGGAAATAGAAAGAATATTTGAATTAGCTCGATCCATGCAACTTGTCGTGTTAGATTGTGACACAATCAATCATCCGTCACAATTAGCCAAAACATCGCTTGCACCAATTCATGTATACATCAAAATTAGTTCTCCTAAAGTTAGTTTTTTTTTCTGAAACTTTTCTCTTTTCTTTTTTTTTTTCGAAAGAAATAATTAAAATAAAAGATGAGTGAATCTGTTGGTTGTGGAAAAGATAAAAGTAAAAAAAAAAAATTCTCTTGTTGTATGAAAAAAAATCGATTATTTAAAAATTCTATGGAAGATATAAATGGATACTTTAAATCGATTATTTTGTACGAAATTTACAAATAATAAATGAATAATCAATTCGATGGCATTTAATAATTTAGAATAGCTTTTCGATTCTTAATTTAAGGTTCTTCAAAGGCTTATAAAGTCAAGAAATAAATCACAAACACGAAATATGAATGTGCAAATGGTAGCAGCCGAAAAATTAGCACAATGTCCAGTGGTAAGTTAAACTATTTGGTGGGAATTTTTTGCGAAACAAAATTTTTAAAATTTTAAGTTTTTCGAAACTTTATTCGTAAAAATTAGTTGAGATGATCGAAGTTTAGAAAATTTATTTATCGAAATTAACCAAAATGATTGGAATAATTCAGCAAATTTACTACACTTATACTTTGCAATCTTATCAACGATAATATTAAATGGCAATTTAATCATTTATTAGAGCTTATCACTTATCTTTTGTTAGAGTTTATATCACTCCTTTTTTTTTACTTTAATTTCAGGAAATGTTTGATGTTTTGTTGGATGAGAATCAATTAGAAGATGCCTGTGAACATTTAGCTGATTATATGGAATCATATTGGAGAGCGACACATCCACCCGTTAAATCACCCCCTCGAATAAAACGTAATCCAACGGAAAATCGCGGTCCATCAACAATGTTTACACCGTCACAAATAATGCAAGGTTAATGATAACTTACATTTGACCATTTATAAAAATTCAAATTGCATAAATTTTAAAATTTCATGAGAATTAAAATCAAAGTCGTTTGAGAAATAAATCAAGCTACTGTAGGATGAATAAGAAATTAGTGAAATTTAAAACAGAAACTTCATGAAAATTACAAAACTTTTTCTTTTTTTTTCTTTTTTCATTTCAAACTAGAGTCAATCTCAAGAAAGTTTGCAAAATTAGCCCGGAATTTTTTATAATAATTATTATTTGACCCATATTAGTTAACGATCGAATTTATAAAATTTAATTTAAAATATCTTATAATTAATTATGATAAGTAAATCGAACAATTATGGTAATATAATTTAGAAACGGGACAGCCGGCAGCATCAATGACATCAGTGGTTAATTCATCGAATATGAATATGTCATCATCAATGCGACAAAAAAATTCGCAACAGCAACGAACTCTTCCATCGGTAAAATCTTAAACTTTGATTTTGATAATTTTCTATGAAAGGAATTCAATCAGGGAAAATGGAAATCAAACATTTCATAAAGCCATAAATAATAGATTTTTTCAATGAAATATTAAATAATTCATGAAATAAGGTAAGGAAGCAAATGTACTTTATTTATATTGGACAAATTGATAAAATTTATCGCATTTTTTCTTTTTTTTTCATATTTCTTCATCCATTTACAACAACAGTTAAAAGTTGAGAATTGATTTTTTTTTCAGAAAACATTTCAGATTTGTTTTAAAAACTGAAATTTTAAGAGATAAATAAAAAAAATCTTTCATTTCCAAATATTAGATTTTTATTTGTCAAAATATTTTACAATTTTTTGAAACAGAAAACAATTTATGAAAATATTGCAAAGTATTACTTTTAATGGATCTAAAATGAAAAGCATTATTTTATCCATTTTTTTAGTTTTTTAGAAAAGTCAAGTAAGAGATATCGAAACATTCCATGAAGCTATAAATTATATTCGTTGGCATAGAAAAAAATCTTTATTTTTTATATTCACTTATACTTGTCATTTTCCTTTATTTCATTATTTGGCACTTTTTGACCCGAATGTTATCGATTCAGTTTTAGTTTTTAATTAATTTGAATTCAAATTAAAGCTCAGTTAATTTGCCTAAACAAAATTATATTTATTCCAATTTATCTTTTAATTCTTATTTCCAAAATTACTCTCTGATTCTTCATGCTACTTTTGTGTACTTATCGATAGTTTCAGTTTTCATCATTAGTTTTGGTTCACTTCGTCGTAGCTAATTTCAAAGTGAACTTTCATTAAATTATTGATCGGCGTTTAAAGAATTTCAAATATCCGATCTAGCTGATCTATACTGAAAAATAATTCGATAATCTATAGTAACTGAATTATTACTAAAACTAAAATACAGATGAGGATTTTCCGGACTGAAAGTCGAATTTAAAATGCTCCTCCAATTAAATGGCACAAAGATTAAAATCCTTTTTGTTATACTTTATATATTTTTTATAAAAAATTTTGAGAAAAAAAAAATTTTTTGTATAGATACAACATGCCGAGCAATTTATCCAGAATTCCGGATATCATCAAGATCAACCTGAATCATCAGTACCAATTCAAAATACGTCTCGAACTCAAAAACCAATGCTACAACGTGAAGATACGCATGGTTTCGATGATTATGATGAGGAAGATTTTCATCGTGATAATACTTACGAATCTCATCGTAATTATCCTTACTAAATAAATTCAAATATTTAATTTAAACAATAAATGGAAATTCAATGATGTTAATCAAATGTATCATATGAAAGGATGAAAAACTTCAGTTTTCTTTTTTTTTTCTTTTTTTTTTTTAATTCTTGATGTAATTTATTTGAAGCTTTTTTTTTCTTTACATTTTTAAGTAAATAATTTAACATAAGCTATCGAATTAATTAACAAGTTACTAAATATTTCAAAAAATTGCTTAGCATTCTCATCTCAATTGTTATTTTTTAGGTTAGAAATTTGATAGGTTCTGAAATATTTTTGAAATTCTGAGTTTTGTTCGGATGAATATTTCTTGGCATAGTTTGTTATTTGTAGATTCATCTTTTTTTTCTGTGCCTTTCAGTTCTTTTCTCTGTTTTGCAAGATAAAATATGATCAAAAATTTCCGAGGAAATGTCTTTTAAACTTAAAATATTTCAAGAATTAAAGCAGAAAACTTCAAAACATGAAAAAATAAGAAACTTTCTTTCCTTCAGTGGCTGATAAATTTGTTTTTAAAAGAGTTTTTTGAAATTCAAGTAAGCATGAAAACATAAAACATTCAACTTTCAAATCAGGAAATTATTTAATTAAATAAGTGCCTTCAATATTGAAATAATATCCAAATTCTCAGCCAAAATTCATTTCTAAAAATAAAATAGTTTAAAATTTGAAATTTTGATTTGTAACAGAATTTATGATATCTTATTGATAAAATTATATTAGAGCAGCTATTAGTACAAAAATTTTTAGAATTTTTATTGATAATGAGGAAATTTATGGAAGCATTTTCTTAATAAACTTAACCTTTGTAGATTGCCATGTTATGTAATATAACTATAATAGGACCTATTAGTATTTTCATCTCTTTTGCATATGACATTTTATCTCTTATTGCAGATTACTAGTATCAAAGTTGACAGTCATATCTTATCTTAAAAGGCTGTTTCTCGATGTTCTGAAATGTAAAATTAAACTTAGTAATGCTTCAAACAATATCATTTGTCATCAAGTGATATAATTAATGCTACTGATAGAACAGCAGGAAAACTCGAGAAATGTGAAGTAGGAGATCCTTCACTTCGTGATCCAGTAATCCAAGAATCAATTAATAAAAATTGATATTTGATTCGGTACACAGCTTCACAACTAATTATTATAAGTCGCTAATTAAGTTTTCACTGACTTTTTTTTTGTTGCTTTCAGCGGAAGATTATGGGAATATTTTTTTTAATTAGGCCATTGTAGTTGGAAAAATAAGTAGTTGCTGATTTCAAATAAAAATTTATGAAGTTATTAAAATTTTTAGTAATAAAAATCCTGGGAAATATGACAAAAACAAACTGGAATTGAATAATTCAGAAATACATCCTCAAAAAAATACTAATTAAAAGAAGGGTAAAAAAGAGGAAAAAATCTTCAAAAATAAAATTTAATAGGAAAAAAGGATTCCCAATTCTCACCCCATGAGTTATTTTTAAACATCAAAAATTTAATATAAAAAAGAATTCAATAAAATTTGCACTTTCCAATGAGAGAGTGTAGATATGTATTCATTGAAATTTCAAAAAATTTATTTGAAAAAATTGGAAGGTTGCAAAGAATTTCACTACTAGATATAATGAGCAATTTTATCTTCACTCATTCTTTAGAAATTTTATCTGAAAATCTTGCCTAAATCTAGACATTAATTTTAATTTTGCATAATCTTGAGAAAAATCTTCAATTTGCCCAAAGATCATACCAAAGATGAGCTGACAATATTATCCGAAAAAAACATTTGGCAAGAACCAATTATTTGGAGAATAAGGGAAAAAATCTATGCTTAGAAAAAACTATCAAAACTATTAATAATGATAAAAGTGATAACTAACATTTGTCATATTGTGATATTGATTAGATCAATGGATAATGATAATAACAAAGATAATAATGACTGATAGAAGATAATGAAATTCTAAGAAGGCATTATTAGTTTTTTCATCAAGCCACTTGAAAATCATTATAGCTAATGGTTATGTTTCAAGAACCTATCCACAGTATCCACCCAGAAACAAGAAGATATATCATTTGGACAGACAGACGGGATATTTAATATCAAATTACAGTAAATTCTTTTCTTTCTCCATTGTATAAAATAGAAAATAAAATTTGCTTCACCTCTAATTTGTATAATGTATATAATAAATGAATGGAATTGGATTGCATTTGATATTTCGAATTAAAATAAGAAAGTTGAACTTTAGAATTTCGAATAAATAACTGAACTTTTGAAATTTATATTTAAATTTCACTAAAATAAATCAAAATTCCGCAATTCTAAAATCGAAATTTCCAACACATAATTTCTAATCAAGTAATATAAATATTTAAATTCTCATCCTATTTTTTCCCTCCAAAATTGGAGCATAGAAAGAAATTTTTTCGGTTAATTTGTATGCATTTCATCTTAACCTTTCTTTGCTTCACATCTTTTGCAGTAGCATGTTTTTTAAAAAACACATCAATAAAATTTTAATTGAACTCGAAAAAAAGTAACCGTTTTCTTTTTTTTTTTCATTTGAAAAACATTTCCGAATTTTTCGTTTCACGTTTAACTTCAATGATTTAATTAATTAAAATATGCAGAAGATACAGTAAATTTCCTTAAAATCAATAATTTATGGACAGTAATTTTAAATTTAAATGACTTTATGAAAATTCCGGACGTTTTTTTCTTTGCAAAATGAAAGAAATCTTGTCTTGTATGTTACCGTTTGAAAAGAAACCGCAAAAAAGGAATTAAATTCATCCATTTGTTCCAATCATTCAATTTATTTCAAATCATCCTAAAAGAAAGTACGGAGAAGCGGGCAAAAAAAGGAAAAGTTACTGAATCTTGCCGATTGGGCCATTTCACTGACATCGATGAAACGGACCTATGCGCGTTGTTTTTGATGAGTTTTTTGAAATTTTCAAAAAAAAAAAAAAAGAAAGAAAAAAGGAAATCATTTTTTGAAGTAAAGATGGAAAATGAGAAAAAGATATGCCTGCTAGAACAGTTATCTGTTTCATTTGCAGTCGTATTAAAAAAATAGTAAATTTTTGATTTCTGCTCAATCACCGATCAATATCATAAAAATAGAAGGAAAAAAATAAGCGGGAAGAGGAAAAAGAGCAGAAAAAGAAGGTCAGAGGAAAAAATCAATCACATATCATTTAAATAATTTAGCACAAAACAATAAAAAATACGAGAGAAGACAAAAATAACCAAAAATTTCATGTTCCACAAATAGAGATTTGGTATTGATTTTTCTCGTTTTCTCATACACTACATCATATTAGAAATCCTAAATAAAATAGCTTTTCGAAAAAAAGAAAAAATCCCATAACTTTAAAATCTTCAAGAAGAATTTGCAAAGCAGGAAAAAATTAAAGAATTCAATGATTTATGATTGGTAATCCAATGGAATCTTTTTTTTTTTTTTTTTTTTTTTTAAAGAACAAAAGCAAAAATGTGAAATATTTTTAAAAAAGTTTAGAAAATTTATTCACTATACTTTCCAGTTTTAAAGGGATTATCGAAAATAAATATGATCTGTACTAAACTTCATAAATAACACTGCCATGCTAAATTGATCCGTTTGATTCAAGATACTATCATGATAAGAGAGATAATATTTCGTATTGCCACTTAATGATTCGCTGATTTACTTTTACACAGAACTTGCAGCTGTTATATATTGTAACTTTCATCCTTTTTAACTGATCTCTTATCATGACGACAAACTTATATATTTTAATAGATTTTAATATTTAATACTTTTTCTCCTTTTTCTCACATATGTTAAGTTTTTAATATCTAATCTGTTTGTAAGCTTCATAGTTATTATTTTTGAAATATAAATTAATATTACGACTATCGATATTACCTATCCGTAAATCTTACGGGTTTTCATCTTACGAGTTTTCTTTATTTAGGGTTTTCTTCAATTACAACATTCCAACCCGTTAAATTCCATTATTTTAGTGTGAAAATGTTGAATATTTTTAATCCCACAAATAAAACTCATTTATAATGCTTAATCTATTCGCTAATCAACAGAGATATCCTGCATAATGTTCAAACAGTTTTAACATTCGAACATTTGTATTTTTTACGCCAAATCTTTAAATTATATAAGTTCAATTCTAAATTTGAATGCAAAATATCTTGTCCTTATACAGAATTACTACTGCTAAATGTTTCTTCCTTTTTTTTGGTCTTCATTATTTGTCAAGTTACCATATTTTTTCCCTTAAATGAAATTTTTCCGAAAAAAAAAAACTTTAAAAAATGATTTTGGAAATTTAAATTTCATCAAATATAACAAATCGTAAATTTTATTTTATTAGAAAAAAAATTATTGAAGTGTTCATTTGCGCGATACTCATTATTAACATTATTAAAAGAACAAAAAAAAAATTTTGGCATTATCACTTCATAAAAAGACAGTATAAAATTTCATTCCTTTTTGTAGTAAATCAAATCTGATTTAATTATGGTTACTATCATTAAAAAATGAAAAAGCGGTTACAAACCTGTTGCTGAATGCATTTTTTCTTTTTCTTTTTTTTTAACTAATAATTGTTTTAGTAATGAAGTAATTTTTTCCGTTCTATTTTCTTCAATCTTTCTCTCTTTTCCTAATTATTTCAGTTATCTTGAAAAGATGAAAAAGACAAAAAAAAGTCAAAAATTCTTTTCGTCACACCAAATTACTTCAATTTCCATTTCTCCCTGTCTCCCCTTTTTCTACCCTTCTCTTTTCACTTTTTTTTCCTTCCATCATATTAAATAAAATTAGATTTTCAAAATATTCATTTTATACCGCTCCTGCATAACTAATTACTACTATCATCCTTTATAGCTCTCATCTTTTTTCGAATTCGTCAAATTATACAATTCTAAATTCCATTAAGAAAAAAAGACGAAAACTATCTCAGGATTCATTCTGATTCCTCTAAATCAAATTGGATGATGACACTACTACTTATTACTACTTTTTTTTTTTTTTTTTTTTAGAAATAATTTAATTTTAAGAGTAAGGGTAGAGCAAAGGAGATTTTCAAATGACCATCACACTAACTACAACGATAAAGATGTAAAAAAAGTTTTGGAACAAATTACTGAAAAGAAAATCACGAAGTATTGCGATACAATCAACTTAATTTGCAGGAAGAAGAATCAAAGAGGTCTGATATACTCCCAAGAATAAATTGAATTTTCGCTCAAACTTTAACTTCCATGAATTTTACGATTTTTTTTTTTTTTTCAGATTTCATCTGCACCATATTAGTCTTTTATTTATTCATCATAAAATCAAATAGTCTGAAGCTTTTTCTTATTTATTTATCTTTCATTGATATTAATCTTCTTATTAAATCTCATTCCTCTTTTTTTTTCCACTTTTCCCTTTTCTATTAAATCTTTTTCTATCAACATCTATTAATTAATTCCTAACTCAAAATTATAAATAATAAAATTAGTTTGTTTATTATTATTATATATCTATTATTATTATTATTATTATTATTATTATTATTATTATTATTATTATTATAGGATACTTTATATCAATGATGGATTATTTTGAAAGATTTATATCGTGAAAGTATTAAATTACCATTCAAATAAACAATATTTATATCAATTATTTGCAAATAAAAGCATTGATAGATGAATATCTTATATTTATTGCTATAAATTTATCATTGTTGCACTGTTGCTCAAACATAATTTAAACTTAAAAATTTAAGAATATATAAAAGAAAATTATTCTCGCAATTATACCATTAATTATTCAATCTCACAGAAATTGAAATCATTAATAGTAATTCTTGTTTCATTATGAAAATAGTTATGTCAAAATAAATGACCTTTATAACTGATCTAAAATATCTTTGGGAATTTAATTTTTCTCTTTAATTGTATGGGAATTTAGCTTTTCCCTACAATCTTCAAGAATTTAATTTTTTCTTTAATTTAAAAATAATTAGGATTTGATTTAAAGAAACATTTGCTAATTGTTAGCATTATCCTTTTTGTGAGCATTTAATATTTATTATCAGTACAAATTACTAATATAATAATAAAACTTGTTATCTATCATTACCATAACTCAGCATTGGTGTTAACCATTTATTAATACATAACAATTCAGAACCAATTCAACAATTTAATCTTTTAACTTCATCCAAATGATTAATAGAAATTTGTCTTCTACTATCTTGCCGAAATTAAAAGCTTTTCTTTTCAGACAATTACATCTAACATATAATACATGCCATCATCATCATCACTCTTAGATGGTAACATAACGATTCTCATAATTTTGTTAATTAATGTCGATAATTATTTCTGAATTTATCAACCATAACTAATAATTTACTAGCAAAAATTTCACTCAAATGCATTGCTATTTCATTATTCATTTCTTTAACCAATTTTCGATGAAAAATTGCTTAAAAAAGAGATTGACAGAACAGTGATTCTTCGTTTGTGTTACAAGCAATATCATGTTATTAGAGAATATTAAGTAAAGCAGATCAATGGATTATTCTTTATGTTACAAGCGATTAATGATATTGAATGAAATCAATGATGACCACTGTTGTTGTTATTGTTATTATTTATTATTATTATTATATTTATTGCTGTCATTGCTATTTTTGTTATTATCATTGTTATTGTTGTTGCTACTTTTATTATTTGAAACGAAATACTTTTTGAAATACTATATTATAGTATTATCAATAGCTTTTCTATCAAATTTATATAGCAAATCTTTTAGCTTTCGATCTCAGTATTGGATTTTCCGTAAAAAGGCAGAAATATTGTTACAAAGAATTGATGAGAAAGAAAAAGAGAGGGAGAGAGAGAAAACATTTTTTCTTAAAAAAAGAGAGATTTTAAAAGGACTGATTCATTTCATTTAATTATCTCCCCCAAAAGTACCATTTGATATTTTCATTTTTCAAATAATGGACAATAGTAAATGATAATAAGAATAAAATAATAGGTCCTTTGGACAAAGATATGAACAGAGAAAAGAAAGAATTAGATGATAGAAAATTTGAAATTATTCCAATCATTTGTCTAAATATATCCATAAATTATGCAAATTCAATAATGAATTGATAAAATCGGAGAGGAATGAAAGTTTCGGAAGAGATGAAGATATGTTAAACATGATAGTAGATGATAGTAGATGATAATAATATTCGATAGAAAAAGTAACAAAAATAATCTTACTTCAACAAATATTGTCACGCATGTTTCATATTCTATTCACTGACTCATATGGAATACATATATACATAATTTCCAAATTAGCGAAATCATTGAAGCGTATACAATTGAGATGACAATTTGAGCTATCAAGGAAAGAGAAAGGAAAAACCGGAACGGTTCTTGTTGATTGACCTCTCTTTGACATGCCGAAACCAATGGAATCCAGAAAGCAATCCAGAAAGAGCACCAATGTGTCTTGTCGATTGTTATATTACTATTCGTAGTAGTAACAGTTGTTATTGTCATTGTTGTAATTGTATTAGTAGTTAGTGGTGAGAGGTTAAATGGCCAGAAGAAAGTAAAATAGACAAGGTGTCAATGTGACCTATCCTGCCAAATTTTCCTCTTTCAACAACGATCGAGAATTTCATCACCCCCTCATTAACAAATTAACCCGATGCCGTTACATTGTGCATTCAACCGTGAATCACTAAATTTTTCAAGCAATTTCCTCTTATCCTCTTCCATCCATCAAAGAATCTCTATAAACGATATTTATGGTATTTAACATTTAAGTATTTTCAATTTCAAACTATATTTCACTGTAAAAACTATGAACAAAGACTGATTTTCGATGTCCTTCGAATTTAACTCTTTTTTTTTCTTTTTATTCTAAATTGAAATCAAATTTGTTTCAGTAAATTCATAATATATTCATAATATATGTAAAATTTAGTGTCGATTAAAATATAATTGTTCTAGATTTGATAAAAAATGTTTTAGGAGTATCTCAAACTACTTCTTTATCTTCAATTACTGTATAATTCCAATTAAAATAAATTTATGCTCTCAATTAAATAAGCTAAAAATTTATACTTCCAATTAAATAATTAAGTAAATCTTTATATTATTCCAAATTTCTGACCATTTATACTTTCAATTGGATTATGATTTACAAATTTTGTATATCATAATTTAATTGAAAGTATATGAAATTTTACAATTCAGATGAATATATTTTATTATGCACAATTCTGTCTTAAAATCTGCGAATCATTAATTAAAATTATTTCATTAGATGATAAAATGTTTAAAGAAGAATTCATATTTACTTATAATGATAAATAATAATTACTATAATCGTTATCATTATAATCACCTAACTATATATTAGCAAAATCATAATTTTTACTACTGCATTTATTCATTGCAATTTCATTCACATGAGAATCATCATTTGTTAAATAGATATGAATCATTCATGTAATCTAAGTGGCCATAATATGGTATTGCTCTTTTTTTCCAATTAATTTCTTAATTAATTAGTTCTTTATAGGCACTATGAAAATAAGAAATGGTATACATAATTGGTTTGAAAAATTCCGCTTCCAAAAAAAAAGGAGAAAACAAAACTTACATAATATATATGACTTAAATAAGCATCTCACAGATGAATGATACATTTATACTATTCCTATTCTATTCTATTCTGTACATTACTATTTCTATTCACTTCCATAGAATTATATTTCTGTTCCTAATTACTTTAATTAACATTTCATAATTTGCAGTTTTTTAACAAATTTTTACATTTTCTATTCCAAGAATAATATTTTTTTGTTTCTTCAAATGGAAGATATGGAATTTACAATATCCATCCTATTTTTTTTAACTCTACTACATCTAGTTTTGTCTTTTTTTGTTTTTTTTTCTTTTAACAAACCTGAAATTTGATGTGATTTCATTCAAATTTTCAACTTTTTTTTTTTTATTGTGTTACTTTGCCAATTTTAATCAAATTCAGTTAAATTTATCATACTTTTCCTAAATTAAAATTTGATAAATTTAGACATTTCGGTCATAAATTATAATAAATGTCAATACCAATACTCGAATACTAATGTTGTTATCCACAAAGATATTATATTTCAAATGACTGGATTAACCCTTTAAATCTTGTGGATTAGGGTAATCGATTGTATTGCTACTTCCCTTTAACAAATTGATTTTAATGTTTATTTATCAGTTGCTGAATGTTTATATTCCTTTCTTCTGCTTAATTACATTTCATTTTTCAAATATTAGATTATAATAATAATCACTCAAAACTTGAAATTACGATATCATTCCATTTAAATTTTTTTAACGATTTAATCAGCAACTATTTCATCTACAATAGCCGTGTAATAATTTTTATTTAAATTATAAATTTCCATTTTATTACAAATTTATTTCTTTCAACAAGATCGGAATAAATCATAGGTGAGAAAGAGGCTAAATTAAACTCATCAACAATTCTAGCAACAACTACCGTATCAAATGATACAATGAACTAATCAAAAGAATAGCTTTAGCTTTGATAAAGATTAAGCTTAGTGATAGCTAAGATTAGATTATACTTGATTTATTTTATTAAATTTACACAGTGAGAATTAATGCACTACTGCTTACTATAGAAAAAAAAAAAGAAAAAATGTTATAATATCAAATATATTGGAATTCTTGTGAATATGAATGAGTTATCGATCGAACTCAAAAAGTAATTTAATAAATGTATTTAATACATATTTAAATATATATAATAATCAGACACTGAATATTTATATATATTAATCAACAAATGAAAAAAAATAAAGAATGATCGTTCTGAAAAATTTGAAATTTATTACCAAAATAATGGTTAAAAATTTAATTTTATCATTTTTCATAACAAATATTTTCAAATAATTTAGCAAAAAATTGCATCAATAATATTTCGAAAAGATATAAAATCAAAAATTATAATCAACAAATTAATCCATCATTCCTATATATATATGTATATATTGAATAATGTAATAATACTTTATGCAACTTTGCACGAAATATTATTTAAAATTTTTTACTCCGAAACTAATTTGTCAAAAATTTTTTCTAAACGTTAATTTTTTAACAAACCTATTTGAAATGGTGATATTTTGCTTTGTTTTTTATCAATAGCTATTTTCGTATCCTTCTAGGAAGAACTACCAAATCACAACTGTCAAATGATTCATTAGTTTCTCTGATGATGCAACTATTTCCTCTTCTCTTTCCTCAGTTTCTTTTAACCTAAATTATTATTTCAGTATATCGATATGACTGTAGTTGATTCATTAAATCCTTATAATTATCTCTGCTTGGACGAAAAGGATGTCAATAAATTTGGCTCGATTTATGGATAATAAACTGAAGCAGAAGACTCCTCCTTCGAATCTTCTTAAAAAGCTTTCTTTCCTCTTTTCCTACATTCATCTGTTCCTTCAACTCTTAACTATCCAAACGATCCAAACCATTTAACAACATTCAAACAACTGTTGTTACATTTATTTCCACCTAAACATTCCTCTTTACATCCAATAATCCTTTTTGATCATTTCAATATTCGAATATTCCATTCTTACTCTAATTTTTTGAATATTCCATTCTCATATTTTTTTTTTATTGCTCATTTAATTTAATACAAATTACTACTATTACTACTACTACGACAATTAAATGAATGCATGCATTCATAGCTTCAAACATTAATGAATTAAATACTTCATGAACTTTAACCTTAGTCAAAAAAATTTTGTGCATATTTAAAAAACGATGCATTAAATAGCTTCGATTAAAATTTAAGATAATATTAATTGATGCACTATTAGTACTATTTTTTGTAATAACTTCTAGATGAATTCAAAATTTTTAATTTCTGAAAATGGTTAAGATTTAAATTTATTTTAGACCATATATATGTACAAATATTCCCAAGTAAATATATTGTGAATTATTCAGAGATTTACATTTTAAAATCTCTGAATAATTCACAACATATTTATAGTTCGGATTATTTCAAAATTTGCTAACAAAGTTTCACGTACTAAATATAAACTTTTTTTCCCATCAATCATTTGTCTAAAATGTGAAAATATCATCAACAAGAATAATATTCAAATTGTCGGATTTATCTATCGGAAATACTTACTTATATGACATTA
>JAOVVO010001064.1:0-19129 GCA_028564675.1 Onchocerca lupi | reverse complement strand
CTCTATCCGCGATACTGCGTCAGTAATAGCCTTCGTCTTCTTAAGTGGTGAAACTATCGCTCATTCGAACAATGTGCAATTCACTCTCACTCCTTTTTTGTGTGAAATATCAAGCGTTGCATACTCAGGGCCACGTCTACTTTATTTCAGAAACGGTCAATAGATTCAGTCCACTCATTTACTTTTACTTGTCACAGGTGAAGGATAAAAAAAAAATTACTATATATCTTCATTATTGTAGTAGAAATTATAAAATAATTAAATTATACAGACAGACATAGCAACATAAAAAAAAACGCCTTTTGGAATGCAACATTGCATCTAAATTTCAAAGCAGTCGGTGATGAACCCTCGGCGATTTAAGGGTTAGAACAACGAACATTTACATTTTTATTTATATAGATAATAATTTATAATAATGAAGACATATAGTAATTAGCAATACGACAATAATTATAATAATTATAAATTATAATTATTATACAACAATCATAGTATCTTTCTGGATTAATAATAGTATAGTAATTATAATAAGCATGAATAAAACCGTAAAGTTTTTATTGAATAATTAATTGCTTATCACATTGATAACCAAATATTAAGTATTATCAAATAATATTCATTATGAGATTGATTTCTGAGAAGTTTATATGCAAAGAACAATTGTAATTTCAATATCAGGATGATAAATAAAAACAGCCTGTTACGTCTATCACGTGTTCCGCGTATGTTATGGATTTTATTTTGACCAGATTTTTAAGTATGGTTCTGAAAAGTTCGAATGATTGAATAAATTGACTAATTTCCCGATACTTTTTTTTATTAAAATTAGATTTGAAATGATAATCTAAAACTAGACAAATAAATAATGAAATAATTCTCTGATGACAATAATAAATAACTAGATGTCAGTTTCAGCAAACGGAATTCAACCACTTCCAGCAGTGCAACGGAAGGAATTAATGCCCGTCATGTTACCTAAATCAGGATCACTTGGTGTCCCTACACTAGGTAAGTTTTGAAGATAGAAAAAAAAAAAACGATACTTTGAAATCTTAATTAATTTATTCATTTCTAATTTAATTCCTAATTTATACAAGGTCGATCACGAGATGCATGCAATGAACGAATGGATGTTGGTCGATGTAATGGTGCTTTTCAAAGTTATTACTTCGAACGTGCAACCGGTACCTGTGAACCATTCCGTTATTCCGGTTGTGGTGGTAATGCTAATCGTTTTCAAACCAAAGAACAGTGTGAAGAATTATGCGTGAATCGTGTTTCCGGAGTTAAAACTACTGGAACTCTTCCGCCTTCTATTCCAGAATCAACATTCAAACATCTTTTACCAATATCAGATGATAAAAGTAATACCTATTTCTGGTTTTATTATTGCAGTTTCTGAAAGGGAAAAAAAGTGAATCACTTATCCTCTGAATCTTCAGTGGAATGAAGGCAAATATTCTAGATATTTCAAATTTAAATGCATTGTTTTTCTTCAGTTCCTCATACATCCGAATCAGTATCGAAATGTGAGCTTCCAAAAGATACTGGTCCATGTAATCGATTTGTCACTAAATGGTACTACAATAAAAATGATGGTACTTGCACACGATTCCATTATGGTGGCTGCGATGGTACCGATAATCGTTTTGATAGCGAACAACAATGCAAGAATGAATGCGGTAATTTTACTGGTTCGTTTTAATTTAATTCATATATCGTTATTTGATTAGAAATTGATTTGGGAAATAAATAAACAATGCGTACTCAGTCAGCTTTGGAATATAAAAAATATAATGTTGCAAATAAAGTGATACAATACAATAAGAATAATAATACTTTTTATCAAATCATTTAATTCTTATTTTCGTTTTTCTCCTTCATTTTTTGTCGATTTATTTCCTTTTGCTCTTCTCAACATGAAAAATTCGTAATTAATTTTTTAATAACTATATACGAATACTGGAACTTTTTCATAATTATATACGGTTATTGAAACTAATGTGGATACTGGAACTAATAGGAACTTTTTTATTCAAAATATTCGGAAAAAGATGATAAGGAAGGAAAGAAGAAAAATTGATGTTTTCTAAAAATTTCTAGGTCCATCTAATAATAGAAGATAACGAAGAAAAGGAAAAAGTGATAAAGTTTCTAAAAACTTCTAGATCCATGCAAATTACCAAAAGTAAGCGGACCATGCTCTGGAAAACACAAACGATACTATTTCAATCGAGATACAAGTCGATGCGAACGTTTTGAATATGGTGGATGTTTAGGCAATTCCAATAATTTCCTACAACTTGCTGATTGTGAAATGAAGTGTTTATCATCCGAAGAACGTGAGTAATTATATCAATCATTTGTTCTATAATAATCTATATTGAAATGAAAAATGAAGATAAATTATGAACTTTGTTAATCATGCCAACTATTCATTTCGCGATTAATTATCTTTATCGCAAATTTCGACTATATTTCAGTAGACAGCAGAGATCATGCTGCATAAGTGTTATCAATTAATTACTTGTTTGCTAATTAAAATTGTGAATTTTTCTTAATGAAATATGAAGTTATCAAACAGTATACACAATTAAATTACATTGAATATGAAAATTATAGATGGATAAGTGCTATTAATGCATATCAATCTGATTTTGTCTGTATTTGTTGATGTATCCTGTTTGTTTCCATAACCTCTGATATATCAATGTCTTATCAGAGGCTTATTTTGTCGGTTTTTCTCCCTATCATTCAGGAATTTTTGTCCTTTAAACACATTTGAATTCCTGAAATTTGCCGTCAAATTAATTTGAATCAACATTTATCAATTTATTGGTTTCATCATTTTTTTTTTTCTTCTTGTTATTTTGTTTGAAGATGATCTTTTCATCATTATATTCGCCAAAATCATTTTTCAACCTTTAAATTATCTTCTTCTTTTCTTCTTGCCATTTAACACTTTTTACTCGAGAAAATATAAACTGATTTCTTGCTAATAAGATGATAAATTATTTTCTATTTGCTAATTCAATGTTCACAAAGAAAATAAGGTGAAAAAGTGGATTTTTTCTGCGACTGTTTTAGTTTTCCAAGATTTGATCTTTAACTATATGGTTTTTTCAGGCTTTCCAAAATTTGACTTCTAATTTAACAATTTTTCTTTTCCTTTTTCTGCGTTCGTACCTTGTTATAATTCCAAGAAAATCAAAACGATTATGCTACTATATCCCATAAATTTAATGTCTATTTTTGTTTTTTTGTTTTTTTACAAAAAACTCGTTTTTTCCTTTTTTTTTTTCTTTTCTGCACATTTTCGATAAAAATCAAAATAATCGCTGTTTATCATTATGAAATATTTCGACAACTATCGGTAAATATTCTTCCGTTTTTTCCGCATCTTTTAGCAATAATATGTGAAAGCTTCAATTTTGCTTAAAACTAGAACTTTCAATTAAATCTTAATTCTTTTATTCTCCTTGCATGGTGTGTTTTTTGCATGTCATCATTCATTATTTTTTATTATTTTTTTTCAATAAATTTCATTATTAGTTTCTAATAAAGAAAAAAAAATCCCAATCATTTGAAATATTTATATTTCAACTGGTTTTGAAATTTATAACAAATTGAATTAATCATTCTAATTTTTAGTTTATAAAACCATCATTACCAGCTATGTAACTAACATCAGATAAATTAATTAGATGTATTTGGTGATTAATATGGTGTGAATACACTATTTCCAACAAGCAGTAATTTGATCCATTAAATCGGATAAAGAAATAATTGTAGTAATGAAAATTTTAATTAGTTCGATTTGCTGGAAAATTTTAACAAAAATTAGAAATGTATTCAAAACTTATCATACTTAATCACTCACTGAAATTATATTTGAGGATTACAATCTGTAAGTTTATTCCAGTTAATGTAAATTTAAATATGATTTGATGTTAGTAAATATTGTAGACTTATTGGAATGACAATGAAATAATGTTCCGAGTATTTATATTTAACTAATTTAACCATTTTTATTATCGAACCAGTATAACTATCTAATACATAATTAACATTTTGAAGTGATATTTAATAGCATATGCATCCGATATTCAAAATAACTCAATAATACTTACTGCCATTAAATTAAATATCATTTGCAGATTACAAATGGCAAAATTTGCTGACAATACAACGATGTTCATTACCGAAAAATGATGAATCATGCAGGTAACAAATATTCCCGATTATTCAGCATTAGTAATTTTAATGACTTGTATTTTATTCGATTTCGTCAAGTTGATTAATAATTTTAGATCAGCAGCAAAAAGGTATTATTATGATGAATCAGTTGGTGAATGTTTACCACTTTTTTATGGTAATTGTATCGAAAATCAAAATGGTTTCGATAATATGAATGATTGCATCGGTAATTGTACTATAAATTCAAATTTTCAGGTATCCTTTTTTATAAAAATTTACTTTATTTTTATAATACTGCAAATTTAATTTCCAGCTCATTTATTTGGAAATTTTTGCTATGGAAAATTGATGAAATGATCAATCTTATTTCAAACATACCGTAGCCATAATTTTATAAATTATCAGATAATTCAAATAAATGGTCGCCAGTAAAGAACTATGCATCATAATTAATTATGTAGAGGAAGAGAATGATGGTAATGACAATATCGAATGATACGGAATGATTTGATGACAAAAAATTTGGTAATAAGTACAGAGGCCAGTGAAGGAAAGTGAGCGGAAAAAGCGTGAAGTTAATTGGAATAGAATTTCGAATAATAAAACAACTAATTATTAAGTAGAAATTAGTATATACTAAATTGTAATATGTTTTACAGGATTTTGAAACAAATACTATATCGATTGATGGAGACGATGATCATCGCTTCCAAAACATTTTCCGACGAAACGCTTACGCTGCGCTAAATCTTCATGTTCAGAATGAAAACTATTTGGTGTATCATTCACGTATAAATTATTTTTATTCGTATAATAATTTAGAAACAATATCCAATAATATTCGTATTTCATAAGAAGAATGACGCATTTTTCGTCTTTTAGAATGATAATTTCGAGAAATTTTCAATATCTGCAAGCAATAATACCCCGATTACTACATCGATAGCATCGATTATTGTTGCGGAATCTGATGCTCCTATTGATACAACAGTAGTGAATAATATGTCTAGTCAAGAGAATAATGATAATGATGAAGAGGAAGAATTGTTAATGGTTAATAATATTCAAGGATTCGAGTCTTCTTTCTCTTTACCAGGTGTTTTAACTCTTTATGGTAGATACTATGACATTTTTAGTATAGAATTGAATGAATACTAGTATTAATTAATGTGTTTTCAATTATAGAGCTATGTTTACTACCGGAAGATGTGGGACCTTGTTTTGGAGAAATTTTAAGGTGGCGTTATAATTCTGAAACAAATCGTTGTGAGACATTTCTCTATACTGGTTGTGGACACAATGCGAATTATTTTACTTCTGAAGAAGCCTGTCTAAGAGCTTGTGGAGAATATAGAAATAGCGGTATTTGATCTTGGATATTTGAATAAAGCAACAGAATCAGCATAATTTCTTTAAGAATTTTATAGTTCATTCAATTTCAGTTCTTTTTTTCTTTTTTTTTTTTTTTTTGATATTAACAATTTACTATAATTTTTTATGCCATAATTTTTTAAATGATATCTTTCTTCAATTTCTTGCAGATATTTTTACTTTAACACAAAAACAACCAGAGTGAATATTTGCCAGATTCTTCATAATTGCAATTTAGTGTCAAGAACCAAGATGATTAGTGTTAAGAGCGTTATCCGAATATTCCGGAATATTGATGTAATTATGCGAGTATTCATAAATTTTTAGATGTATGTAGGATGAAAATGGACCGTGGTCATTGTGAATCAGGCGTAACTAAATGGTACTACAATATGGATGCTGGCCAATGTAACGTATTCATGTATACAGGTTGTGGTGGTAACGGTAATCGATTCTCCTCAAAAGCGGAATGCGAACATCTCTGTACCTCAGAAATTGTTTTTTATACCAATAATGAAGGTTAATTAAGTTCATTTGTTATGCATCGATCAATACATATATAATACTACTTGATTTACTTGCGGTGATTAATTGTTTCAGAGAGAGATATATGCCAGTTAGATCGAGAAAGTGGTCCATGCGATGATCCCGTAACTCAATGGTATTTCGATAAACGTGAAGCACAATGTATGCAGTTTACATATGGCGGTTGTCGCGGTAACAGTAATCGATTTAATAGTCGAAAACTTTGTGAACAGAGATGTTTAGAGAAAACAACAGTTATTCGAACTGAAGGTGAATTTGGGAATAATTGAAATTAGATGTGATAATTCAATTAACTTTATGAATAGTCTAGACAAGTTATCCATTTTACCAAATCATCGCAAATAAACGAAATTATTTGACAACTAATATTATGAGTTCCAGAAGATAAGTTTGCAAATGATTGTAAATAAATCATGAAATAAATGTGATAATTTAATCTTCTTCATATTAATCTGGATAATTTTATCTATTTTACTAACTGCTTCAAATAAATGTGATTATTTGGCAGCTAACATTATGAGTTTCAACTACTTTGCAATTAATCTGCATTCATTTCATTTTCGTAAAAAATACTGCATAGAATAAGCAGCTGATATTTGTATCTATTGATATCAGCGATTGGTTCCAGTACTTTATATTAATAGCGATTCACATTAGCGACTTATATTCAATACTCAATATTAGAAGCGATTAATGTTAGTAATTGATATTAATATTGATAATTAGTAGCGATTATTATTAGCAATTGATATTAGTATTGATATCAATAACGGTTGATATTGGGTATGCAACCTAAAATGTCCCCCAGCAATCTGATTAATTTTTATACTCTAAATAGAGATCATTTACAGATAGCTGTTTGCTACCATTTGAAGTTGGGCTATGCCAGGATAATCAACAGCTATGGTATTTTGACAAATCTGTCGGATATTGCGAAATATTTATATATAGTGGTTGTGGAGGTAATCAGAATCGTTTCTTCAGTGAAGATGAATGCATGAATTATTGGTAATTATTCATTTTGAAATCAGAATTACTTTAGACATCCTAATGAATATTAACGAAATCAGAACAATTCCGGAAAAGATGATGTCCTTATCCGGGAAATAATTATTTATTTGATAATTTGTAATCTTTTTTTCTTTTTAAACTGAGCAAATGTATGAAATGCTTATTGTTTAGCTCAGTTCACGTTTATAAAAGACGAATTCAAATAAATCGTCCAGAACTCATCCTTATTGGTTACAATCCGATGCCTCTCGGATCAACTACAACATTAAGGTGTAAAGCTTATGGACAATATCCTATACGATGGCATAAAAATGGGGTATTATTTCAAGTTTCCAATGATGACCGAAGGATTTATGTAAGCATTTTTGATTGGAATTTCAGGTTTCATTAATTTTTCAAATTTACTGTTTGATCTCTGACGGTGCTTTCAAATATTTATTAAGATTACAACATAGTAAATGTAGAACAGCAGGACTACGATAATCTCTTATGTTTTATTTTTAAGTAGCTTATTATGTTTTATTATTTTTTAACTAGCTTGTACAGAAATGTTCAGAAAGAATATATATTTTTGCGACGATTGATTAGGTCCTGATATTTCAAAATTTCTTAACAAAGAATTTCATAATAACCATTTCATAATAACGAATTTCATTGTAATCATTTGATAATAAAAATCGCATTTCATAAAAGCTTCTTTCTAAGAATTTCAATCCCAGTTTTCGATATATATATATTACACGATACACATGAATTATATTAGATTGCAGATTAATAAAGATCATAGTGAAGTACATATTACCAATGTACATCAGATGGATGTCGCCGATTATTCGTGTTCTGTTGGAGAAAACGCCATTTCATCCAATACTATTCATTTTGATGTCAAAAGTAATGAATTTTTAATCTAATTTAAACCAATTTATCATTTCAGTACTTCA
Source organism: Onchocerca lupi (assembly GCA_028564675.1). Lineage (NCBI taxonomy): Eukaryota > Metazoa > Nematoda > Chromadorea > Rhabditida > Onchocercidae > Onchocerca > Onchocerca lupi. The sequence goes on along the minus strand of JAOVVO010001064.1, from coordinate 11,060 downwards.
TTTCGACAAATAGTACTTACCACTTGTTGAATATTTTGATAGAAAAAAAAAGCTAAATGTCTTACCTGTTAAATTACAATCATTTTTAATCTGACAAAATCCAAATGGATAACATTTCAGAAGTAGAAGTGATAGAACCATCATGCATGGATAAGGGCAATCAAATAACGTGTAAATTAATTACAAGAATTGGACTATGTTCTAATCCACGATATAGTAATTTTTGCTGTCAGACTTGTTTTCACTCTTTTATCTAACAAGTCTAGTTGGAGTGATCTATCTAGATTAACAGGTGCTTATCATGTCGATATTAATACTATCTAAGAGACTGATTGAAAATGTAGACATTATCATACAGAGAATTCTCGATATTTCTAAATCAGTAGCTTTATTCCGTTATAATTACATTTCGTTGAGTGAAATATTAATGATATGAGAAAATAAGTAAGAAATTAAAATAAAGTTTAGTAGTTGATATTGATTGCTAAGTATTATGCAAATTGCTTTCCTATTGTTTAATAAGCGTTTTAAAGATGAAAAGCTTAAGATCACGTTTTATCTCTAAATTATTCACTTAATTTACATCAACTTTTAGGATAATAATATTCCATATAATTTCATTACACAATTCCATTATTTATTAATATGCTGATATGTTTACTGGTAAAGCAGATGCCAGTTAATACGTTTTTATTTTAGTACAATAGGAGCATAATTGCCTTATTTGTTTAACAGATGAATAGAAGTATTGTTTATTTACCTCAATTTTATTGGATGTATGCAATTGTTCTTGAAAGTTTGAAATATTTTATTAAAAGTTTATTGCATTATTTCTTATTATTATTTTATGATCCACAACTGAATATATCGCAAATATTAAAATTTTCACTGATCTTTGCAAATACTTGAAATTCACATACAAATGATTATAAAAAACGAGTAATTTCAATTTAAAATGCTATTATCGTATATGTAGATGTATACATGTTTAAATGATCCACTTGGAATATCCCAGTCATCGTATTTAATGTATCTCATTATCTACCGTCAGACAGTTGCAATATTTTGATTAATATATTAAAGAAGATAAAAAGAATGAAATTATTTAATCATTATCGCTATCATTTTCACTTCATATCACTATCATATAACTTGGATTTAAAGACGAAATGCATTTCCAATTTGCTTTCCGTTATTTATTAACGAAAAAATGCATTAATATAGCTGTTATACTTTGCATGTATCGAAGTTTATTTTACATAATATTACGAGAATCAATATGCAACTGATTAGTAAGAATTGATTATGTAGATGTAAATTCACATTTCAAAATATAGAAATGGCTGAATTTTGTCTTCCCTTGGAAATGATCATTAATAATAAAATAGGAAATAAATTTTAAGCTAAAATTTCATTAACTATTGAAAGAATCTTTTTTTTTTTTTTTTTTATGTTCCTGACATGTATTCAAATTGATTGAAAATTAGAAAAAATAATGCCAACAGAAAATATATAACAGGAAAACTTTGTATTTACAAATTTCTAGTTTTTATGAGTTGAAAGGAAAAAAGATATTTCGAAACAAAAATATACAAAGTTACCATCATGACTGTCTGATCATTTGCCACAATGCATCATTTTTTATCATTTAATTTAAACTGCAGCAAAACTGAACGAAAAATTTTCCATCAGTAAATTGCGGATTGAATCATTCCGTGTAATCCAACCGTTAACTAAGATATTGTTTATGATTAGAACACAAATTCATAAACTCAAAGGGAGGGATTATTTAGAAATTTAATTAAATCGTCAAAATTTCAGAGAAAAGAACTTCAACATTTGAATGATGGGATCAGTTAATCAATCATTAATCAATTAGCGATAACTGAATCAATAAAATCGAGTATTTCAGAGGAGAAAAACAACAAATATCATTTGATTTGAAAAGATTAAAAAAATTACAAATATATGGCAAACTTTAACTTATCTATTGGGTACAAAAATGATGGACTTTCGCTTACAACTATTTTCAATTCTTGAAAGTGAAACCTATATATAGCAATCGGTAAATTCCATTCCATCCATTCATTTTTTTTTCTTTTTTTTTTTTTTTTTTCTTAGAAATATCAAATTAATTATTCAGTTTCGCTAAAAAGAAGTAATAATTTTCAGGAAATACGCACAAAAAAATTAAAAAAGCAGCCATCATTTATGCTTAACAAAAAAGATTTTATTCTTTCTTGTCGATTTTATAAATGACGGTAACACATTTTGATTTTATCTCCGTGACGAGACGAAAATGTTGGAAATGAAAATGATTATCCGTGAGCAAATAATTTTCGATATTTTGGAAAAAAGTAAGGTAAAGAATATTTTGATAACTCAAATTACTTAGAAATATCCCATTAATCATCTTTACAAAAAATTGACTCAATTCAAAGGTAATTTAAAGGTATTATATTAATTATCTTTACAAGAAATTAAAACATATAGTTCAATGAAATAGAACAATTTAAAAGATAATATAAAAAATAAAAGTTGTTAGGAAAAAGAAAGTGTAATCAAAGGATATATATGTCATTGTAAATTTACCAATCTCCTCCACCGAAATCACCGAAGTCACCACCACCGAAATCATCGCCACCGCCTACGTCATAACCGCCAGAATCATCGTAGCCTCCACCGATATCGTAATCACCAGAATCAATATAATCTCCTCCCACTCCTACATCATAACCATCATAATAATCTTGCGTTGTATTCGGATTGTTCAGTGAATCATCAACAGTAGATGATTCTGTATTACGTTCACTACTTGTACCACCACTTTCTGGACCAGTATTATAGTAGTTATTCGTGATAAATGTATCGTTGTCCTAAATTTTCTTTATTTAAATTCTTTTTTTCATTATTTTTTAATCAGTAAGCAAAAATTTTTCGTCGAAATTTGTGAGAAACTTTTAATGAATTAATTTTCGTCATATTTCTTTATATGATTAACTGTACTGATAACATTTTGCAAGGACTTGCGACATTTTGATAAAAGGCAAAAATATCATTTTTATTCTTTTAATAATCCTAATTCAAGCAAAAAATAGCCCTTTCTTTTTTTTCTCTCAATTAAACTTTTACCTGTACATATCCTCCACCGAAGCCACTGCCCATTCCCACAGGAGGACAAGAATGATGACCACCGAAACCAAATCCAGAATGCAAACCACCTCCCCAAACACTTCCTAAGCCAAAGCCTAGCAATGAGCCCATTAACATGCCAGTTCCAAGACCTGGGCCACTACTACCACCACCACCATATCGTGGCCCATAACCGCCTCCTCCATTTCGATCCTATAAAAAAAGGTAATAAAAACCTGAAAAGATTCAAATTTACTCACATTTCACAAAAAAAAAGATTAAAAAAATTTTAATTTATTTATTGTTCTAGGAACAATAAAAATAATTAAATTCATAAAATAAATTAACTTACAGCAATAATAACTGTGGTACTACCACCACCACCATAATTTGGCACAGTTGTAGGATACATTGGAGATTGCACCGGATTTGTCGCTGGATTATAAACCGGTTGGCTAGGATATGTACTGGCCACTTGAGGTGGACTACTCGGATATACCGGAGGAGGACCTAAATTAAGTAAATTATGCAAAAATATTACAACTGAATAACTTTGCTAACATTGAAGGAATTGAGCGTAGAAAGTATTTTGAGGGGGAAAAAAACTTAATATAAGTTGGCGGTGGTGCTTTAGGTCCAGTTGTTGGCAGCTGTTGAGCTGAAGCATCAGCTGGAGGAGGATTCGGTTTAGGTAATGTTTTCATGATTTCCGTAAACCATGATCTGAAAATGAGAATATTCACGTAAAATTGTCGATTGTACAGAAAAGGAAGATGCAAGAATTTAATAGGATGAATTAAAAATCATAAATAAAATAAATAAAATTACTCAAGATCGGAATCAGAAGAGAACAGGAACCAATGAACTTTGCTTGCTTGAGAATCCATTCCAATACCGACTAAATGATACAACGAATATCGTTGTGGCAATTCTGGTCGACGCACTGTAAATTTGTAAATTAAAAATTGTTATTTTTCAATAATCGAATCTGAAACTTGAATTACTTCGAATATTTGTACTAAGACATTCAAGAAATCACCAGTAATTAGCCAAAGTACTCAAAAATTTGCTGTCACCTATGTTATCCAATTATCTATTCATATGGTATTTAACTGACATATAAGTTAAGTCTATTCAATTTCGGGTCAATTATATAAATACAAATGTAAATGTTCCCTGTTATAGCCCACGGAACTTCGCAAGTTCTCCACCGATTGTTTTCAAATTTTGATACGACCATGTATTCGAATAGACTTTCTTTTTTATATAGACATACTTACTTTTTTTCAAGTGTCACGTTCGTGACAAATAAAAGTAGGTGAGGGGGCTGAATTTTTTGACTCCGTCCTGCATCACGCCTGATGAGCGGACGAATTTTTTGACCCCGCCTAGCGCGGTGCCTTCATGAGTGGACAGAATTTTTTCCGCACGCCCACTTTCTGCAGCGTTTCAAGTTTTACATCACTGATTTCAAATTTTCATACAGCGTTGCATTCGAATAGGCGTGTGTTTTTAAATCAATAAGGCGAATAATTTAAGCTTTTCATATGTTTTTTTGTTTAATGAGAGGGATGTAATTCATTTATTTTTTGATTTTTGAGATGTAGTTGCGTTGCACAAATGTCGAGGTCATGATAGTATATAATGGAATGTTTCGTTCAAGCAATTTATGGATTACCTCTCTGACTTCTAATATTAGATCGTGTCTTGAATAGTCTCTTTGTCGTAAATTCTATCCATTGATTTGAAATTTTGACTCAGCGTTGCATTCGAACAGGCGCACTGTTTGTGTATAAATATATCTACTTTTTTTTTTCCCTGTCACACCTGTGACAAATAAAAGTAATCAAGTATTTGATCGATTTAACAGAGTTCAGCATTTCAAGTTTATGCACATTTTGTATGTTTTTAATAGCAAAGACTAATATGGAACAAAACACTGGTTATCTACTTCGATAACACCACTCCACATTTGTATGGTTTCTAATTTACCTCCATCCTCTGCTAACTTCTTCTGTATGAAGAATATCCATCATTTCCTGCAACTGTGTTGGATACTAATGCTCGAGGATATCGCTTAGAGCATTTTCCGTCTATCATGCATGGTGAATTTAGATTCAGTGTACCATAAGGTTCCATGTATCATATTTCTCGTCACAACTTCATACAAATCCTTATCGACGTCGACATCGGGTATTTCAGTGCATATTACATCGTCGACTTCGTCTGAAGTGATTTTGTCATAAAGCTAGATTAGTATATGTGCGTGTGACAATCCTCTCTTTTGCCATTTTACTGAGTACATCCAGCAGCGCACAGACCTAAATATTTCATATATTATTACCATGAAACCCATCAGCAATTTCAACTTCGGTCTGAAAACACGTGTTTTGATGTCATGCCTATTCATCGGCAATTGCCCAGGAATTAAGAGATTTTATATATCATCCCAAGCTGCATTGCATGTGAATGTAACGAATTGGTCTGGACGCCCTAGTGGCGAACATGTACAATTACATCTTGAGCGTACTCAAACATATGACATAGACTGCCTGTATATGAAGATGGCAAAATCGTTAGCCTTCCAACATTAGTTGTCTTATTGTCATATATAACTGCATCTCGCAAATGAATGTATTCTTCAGAGCAAAGCTTGATTTGATTCAAACGGATGATGTCAATTTTCTGTTTCAATTTTTGCGTTTATATTTGCGATATATTAGTGAAACAATTGATGGCATTTCAAAATTTGATTATCTTCATTCTCTCGAATCATTAATCGGTATGGAAAATAGTTCACTGAAAATATTTCTTATTTGTTTCTTCGCTACTGACTGGATTTATCATAATGTTAAAGTGATATTCATTGGCACCATCCCAAAAAAAATGACTGGATATTGTAGAGCATCCTACCATCGATGAGTTTCTGCAATTTTTGTCAATTGATCGTTTCTCTGGTGAATAATAATATCTTGAGCTGGAATTGACCTCCGACTATAACAATTGCCACTTCATATATAGTTAGGGCATTAAATCTTCGCACATGTTCTCCATCAGGCGTTTTGTTAGCATGAACAACAATCTTGTATGATTTGGATGACATCATATCAATTACTGTTTTGAACAAACGCACTAAAGAAAGATCCGTTGTTTCCTCATAACAACGACTTTTCGTGAAGAAGCTGTTGTAATTAGGAAAAACAACTGTCGGATAAATTGTTTTAGGCACAACCTCAAACTTGGGTAATTAAACCGTTTCGAAAAATCTGATAATGCAAAGTACGACAAATACAAGCATTGCATCAATAAACGTGATAATTACAGATATCGAATCAATAACATGGAAAAATTAATTGCGAAATTACTAATATAATAAAAGGAGTAATAAGGGACATTTAAAGGACTGAGATAAAATGATTGGAACGAGAAGACGGTCTCTCACTGATACGGATAGATTCGAAAATGATAGAAGAAGGAGGATTGATAATGAATGCAACTGTGTTGTTGTTAGGGATAGGCTGAGAAGTTTTTCTATGGGATACAGTTACGCATCTTTTTTCATGCGATAGCTGTGCTTGTTAAATTATGGCAGAGTTAGAATTACCAGGAAATGGTTACACAAGCAAGAATGTTACTAATCATTTGCATTAAGAGCAAAAAATTACTTTCCGGTGTTCAGTTGTTCTGACAACAACGGATCTTTCTATGACGGTATGAATTCCGCAGCGTACATTAAATTCATCATTGCTATCACCCGATGAAACACATTTGTAGAAATTTATGCTGACCATCTGAAAATGAAGCAGGGAGCCGGCTTTATGATAAATTTTCCTTTCACTTTGAAAATTGACATGGATTGTTACGATTTTTGTACCGAACGATGTCATTTGGAAGCACAAGTTGCATTTCTTGATTTTAGATAAGAAATGCTTCGATTCGGCGGTATATCCGGCAAGCAAAATTTTTAATGGTTCTCTGAGGGTTCTTCAAATTGAGGCAGTTTAATTTTTCCAATGACGCAACGCATTCTTTTCGTTTCTCCATTAAATTTCAGAGCTTGCAATAAGGATATACTTCAGTCATAGTGCCGATGAGAACATGCGGGCTCAAACCATAATCATCAACTGGATTGCACCGGAATGCAAGGCAGTTATAATCGCGTGATTGCTGAACACGGAGTCGTGTTTGTTGCTGATCAAGAAATATTAAAGGTAAAGTGGCGCGCATAGTTTCAAAGAGACGAAAAACACGTTTACCACCAAAAGCTCCAATTCACAGATAAACGAAAAGATCAACACAGCAGCATCAAAAGTTTGGAGTTCTACGGTTTCCAGTTCGACAGTCCAAAGTGACAGAACAGTAACAACAATCCGACAGTTCACTTGAATAGTATTCTTCTCTATCAGCGACAAAGGAAAGAATAACCTAGTGATCAATTTGCCTGGATGTTCTTTGATCATTTTTGTTACGAAGAATCACTCTTTATCAATCAATAAAATCTTCCTCGACAGCATTCATCTCTGTCACACAAGATACAAAAAACCTCCTCACACCTATTGCTGACCTAGCCGAATCATAATAGCAAGAATTAATCTCCAATCAAACCAAACTACAAATCAAATTACAAAGTACCAGTTTTTTTCCATTTAACCAGACTGAGCTACAGCAAGCATGTATAAACGTGCGCGTATTCGAATGTAACATTGTGTCAAAATCTCAAAACAATAGGTAAGAACTTTCCCATATTTATGATTTTGAACTGATATAGATAAAGCGCGTGTTTAAGAACTCTCGGAGATTTAAGATTTTGAACAAACACTTACACTTTTTTTTTTTTATATAGACTAGCTGAAGTCGTGGTCAATCCCAATATTTATTGATCTGCATGTAAAAGTTATTCTTACTTTGCTGTTACCATTTTTGCCGCAAATTATCATAAATTAAATTACTGTAAATAAAAACAACAAAAAAGGTAATATTATCTAACAAGATATTCAAGAAAAACAAACCTGGCATTCGATCACACATTGGTCCAACACATGTATACGGTACGACATCTTTTAGGAAAACTGAACCCGCCGGTTTCGAATCACCCTGAAATAGAAATAAATATGGAAAAAAGGACATATGATATTTATGAATTAGTTGATTTCAGCATTGAAAGAAATGTACAATACATTCAGGGTTACTGTATTTTTTTTAGCCACTGTATTTTTAATTAACTGTACGTGAGAAAGAGCTGAAAATAAATTGTCTGAAAAAAATTCAAAGAACTGATGACAATTAATTACATGAAGCATTCATATGACTATCATTAATGATTGTTATAACAATTAGGCAATCATCGATGAATTATTGATGATTATAACTCAAGTGCTTACCTATAATTTTATTTTTTTTAATTAAAAAAAAAATTCATGCATACAGAACAGAAAAACATTTTTATTTTAAGTTTAACTAAAAAAAGAATGATAAAAAATGACCTTTTTATCAAACCATATGAATTCAGAATCACTGAAGAGTACTGCCCAACATTCTTTCCATTTCTTGCCCAAGAAACCGGATTTATAGCGTAATATCTCACCTTCTTTTAGTTTACGTTGAAAATCGCTCATCTTCTGAATAAAAAAAAAAGACGAAAATGGATTTTCAATTTTGGTTGAAAAAAAAGGAAAGAATAACAGCAAGAATTTAAATGATAAAGGATGATGAAAGTGATAAGATGAGCAATTTTTTTCTTTTCAATTTTTCAAAGTACTTTCAGCCGATAAATAGTTTAATCAATCATATTAAAAAAAAAAGCAATTTATTATAATAAAACTATTTAAGGAATAATAAATAAATAAATAAGAAATATAATAGAAATGATAAGATCTCATAGTGAAATTTTTTTCAGCTCATTCTCATCATTATTAATCATTCTCATAATAATTTTCTCATTATTTCTTAAAACTAGAAACTGATAAAGATATATGGTAAATTGAAATGTTGTCAGGATAAATAAATATAAATCAGATTTTTTACTTCCGGAAAGATGTGAACGAACAGAAAATAAGAAATATAATAGAAATGATAAGATCTCATGGTGAAACTTGTCTCGTTCATTCTTATTATCATTAATCATAATCATCCTTAAAATTAGAAATTGAAAGATTTACGGAAAACTGAAATGTTATCAGGGATAAATATAAATTGGACTTTTTTATTCCGAAAGGATGATTGCATGTGCATATATATGTAATAATTGCTGGGACTGATGCCAAATAATTGCCAATCGATCAGCTGTGTTGTTTTCAGGAGACAATTATTCTTCTCTGTCACCACATCCAGTTGTATGGGAAAGGGAGGGTAAGAAGTGTTATTAATCGGTAAAAGTGTTACTAACTGCTACTAATCGATTTTTAAATCCATTCTTCATCATGGATATAATATCTAATTCTATGATTACCTTAATGAAGTAGGAGATATGAAGTAGTTTTATTACGAAATAATGACAAAAATTTTTTCCATATAATAATATTGATTAAAAAAGTGAGCAATTCGATCGATTGAATGATGGATTGAGTTCTGAACAATAATCAATAATCGATTTGCATAGGATGTACTAATATTGTGTAATAATGACAAAATCAGTGTTATGAGTAATAATGTTGGTAAAACTGGAATTGTTATGATTTTTGGATAACAATGCATTCATCAAGTTATCATAATGTTAATTTGATAAAATAGATAAGAATGATGTAAGACAGATCTAAATTAATATCAGAATTATGGGACGAAACTTTCCAGAAAAGATACAAGCGATTACATAAATAAGACGAATCACGTAGATCAAGAAAAAGCAGAAAGAATCAAAAAGGTTATAACGTGACGTATTCCTCTAGAATTACTTATGAAGAATTATGAGCTTGCAACTAACTTCCGTCATATCAAATGTATGTATAAATAAAAACAGGAATGAACCGATCAATGTTTTATGACGAAATGTATAGGAGGAGAAAACAAATGCAGCATTCTCTCTTTTTACTAACTTTTATGCCCTTCTCTTTTTCCTTTTTTTTTTTCTTTGGACTTTTGAAATTTCATCAGAATTTGAGAAAAATTTGTTATGCATTTGACCGAGAGAAGATGATTCATCCATTTCAATATGGATGTCATAAAATGAACTTTTAAAGTATACTGCTACTTATCATCATATATGCCAATGGATACGATTTATTTGCAATTTTTTCATATACAAAATTAGTAATGAGCAAATTTGTTGTGAAATCATCGTTATGATTAGATGCATTAATTTACTTGAAATAATAATTAATGTCGTGGAAGTAAATTTTTGAAAGGTTTTCAGGGAACCGAAGACTTTTCGGAGTGATGAAGGCTTTTTTTGACGTAATTTATCGCCGCAACTACTACGTTACAATACAATTTATGGATGAATATCGAAAGTACAATCTATAGCTTGAGCCTTATTTTTCGATTTGTCAAAAAACCGAACTATTTTTTGGAATATAGATTTGCCGAAATGATTCAAAAATCTTTGTATTATAGGAATATCTTCATATAACCAGGTTTTTAATCTTTCGTTATAACTAACACATGTTAATTAAATTGTGCAAGAGTTGTAATCTGAGCGGGCATTGAATTCTCGTCTATGCTCGATATTCGATCACCACTCAATTTTTTGTTATTATTGAGAATTGGGCGAGCAGTGCGGTTCAACTCAGCTTCAATTTTTTATTAAACCCTATCAGTTTCTAACTCCAAAACAACCTTGAGAAAACTTCCCTACTCTCCATAAATATGCTATCATGTGCATGTTATTGAAACGAATTACGTCATGCGATTGTTATAGCAACTCTCATCGGATTTGCATTTCAACATATATATATATATATATATATGTTGAAATGCAAATCCGATGAGAGTTG
>JAOVVO010001063.1:0-19134 GCA_028564675.1 Onchocerca lupi | reverse complement strand
ACAAAAATTTTTAAAAGGTGCAAAAAAAAAAAAAAAAAAAAAAAAAAAACCTGCGTTAGAAATTAAATCTTCAACTTCTGAAGTAACGAAGACGAAAATATTTTGATTGGGCAATATCAGGTAGGTTTACAAAAACATTAATTCTGATAATATTCAAGTAAAATAAGGCAATTTTGTTGAAAAAAAAAGAAAACGATGAAAAAAATATAAAGAAATAACATTTGTAGAAAGTAAATTCTATTCAATTATTCCAGAACAAGGAACGAATGATCGCTATTTTATACAACCAGAATTTTTTACAATTAAGATTTCTTCAAAATTTTTTTTTTCAAATCAAATTCATTGCAAAAATTAAAAAATATACCAGTTAATTAATAATGCATTACAAAGTGAGAAAGAAATCAAAACATGTGGCAATTTCAAATCAGACAAACAATAATTAAAGCTTGTACTTTCAGAATAAATAAAAAAAAAAGGAACAAGCAATAGAGGTTATCAATTGTGCTACACTGAATATTTTAGTCTCTGTTCACAAACTTAAAAATTATGGAGAGAAAAATAATATTTTATCATTTCAATTTAAAATATACTATCAAAAAAATACATCTTTCACAGAAAATAGTCCGGTTGAGGCTTTTTCGCTGGAGCACCACGATTTTCCTGCAAAAAAAAAAAATATATATATAACAAATGAACAATAAAAATATTATTTTTAATGCTTGAATTAAATTGTTTTTAGTCCGAACGATTTACAGACGAGTGTCAGCATGTCACAGAGAGATAGATGTTGAGTTGCAAATGGACATCAGATCGGTTATGGTCAGAAAAGGTATATGAGGCATAAAATCTCTTATTAAATTTTCAAATTTAATCTTCCAAAAAAAAATTGAAAATTAAAAAAAAAAGCTAAATGACTGAATAAACCTGTGGTGCAGCTTCGAAAATAGTGAAATCCTTATTTAGTTGTTCATCAAGTTCCAGAATAGCAGCGACATTACCGCAGCTGTAAGTATTATTCATAAAATGCAATCTAGTTGTTAACTATCATTCTAATTGGGGACTAAAAATAATTTTGGACTATTTGATTTCTAAAAAAAAAAAGTTTTATAGAAAAATAAAGCAATATTACCGGTAGCAATAATTAGGTGCCGACCAAACTGTTAAAACTGTTTCACCGAAATGCCATTTGTAACCTTCCATAACAAGCTGATGAGCTCGACAAATCAAATCTACACCATTTGCTTGACAAAAAGCCTAAACTAATTATCATCTATCCATGACAAAAAATGAGTCTGTGACAAATACAGATCTGCGATAAAAGAAAAAATGATGAAATAAAGAAAGATTCAAACAGCAGAGAATGATACTACATAATTTAGGAAACTATCCGAAAAATTTTCCTTGTATTCTGATAAAAAATCAAAAAACTGCTTCAAAAATAGCTTCTTCTAGAATCACTTAAGTCGGCTAATTATGGAAAAATTATGGGAAATAAAAAAATAAGAGATAAACATGAAAGCTGATAAAACTAACTTTAACAACATCTGAACCGAACAGATAACCAGCACCTCGAGGACTAACACCCCAACCAACACTCTCCTCGGGATCTGACCATAACAAATCACACATTGGACCATCATGTGGTACCTGCAAACCGACAGCTAGTAATTTATCACGGAATTTTCCAAGAAATGCTCATATAAGAAAATGAAATTGCACTATATTTACCTCTTGCTTCCTATCGATCGTCCTAATTTGATCAAGATTTTGTATTGATGGCGATAAACCACCATGAACACAAAAAACTTTACCCGCAATGACTGCAGAAAGACTTAAACAATCGAATACTTCAGTACAGCACCTAAACGTCAATCATTTAACACAAAATTCAGAAAACAAAAAACAAACAGCAGTAGCGTAGCGATAAAAACCCAGGAATCTCAGCTTTTTAAAAGTAAACAAAAGGTCAAAAACTAAGACGTTACTTACCTCCAAACAGCTGATGAACCGTACTTCCTCAGGCATTCATCGTAAAATCCATATACTTGAGTAATTTGTCGAGATTCATGATTCCCTCTTATTAGCATCATCCTATCGGGATATCGCACTTTTAGGGCTAGCAATAACAAAAATGTCTGCAAAATTACAATCATCAAAGTGCGATTAAATCGCCAATATTGGATGAAAGAGTTAAAAATCAAATTAGAGCTATTTTTGATTATTTCTGTTATAATCAATGTTTAACATGAAGATAAATGAAAAATAAAATTTGGTCATTCCTTAAATAAAATTTGGTCATTCCTTATTTTATGCTTGGAAATCAAAGTTTAGTTTTGTAGAAATAAACGCTAGTCTGGAAGACAGAAGATGATCATGCACTATACTCGAAAGAGGGCAAGTTAAACTGAGTATTTAGTTCAGAAAATAATAAACATAAGGCGGTAATAAGCTTGAAATAGGATAAGCAAAAATTGGACATGTGAATTGTATCGAATGAAATTGACGTCAATTTCTATTTATGATTCTTATTTTCTTATTTAGATATTTATAAATTCTTATTTTCAAGGCAGCAATAAAAATGTGAGAAAAAATAATAATTGAACTGTACTGATCAAAAACTTTGATGCATAAAAAAGTAGTTTACCTCAACAGAATAAAAACCGCGATCAACAAAGTCACCAAGGAACAGATAATTCGTATCAGGAACCTGACCACCAACCCTGAATAATTCCATCAAATCGTAAAACTGACCATGAATATCGCCACATATCTAAATATCTCTCAAATCATAACAGGAATATTTCTTGGTTTCTAGAACGTAAAATTAGTTGATCCGTAAATTTTTGATCCCGCATAAGTAGCATGACAAACATGTAATAAGATATTATATAATTTACTTGTTATTCATTTTGTTAATTAGGCTACTTAATAAAAAGAAAAAAGAATTCATATTAAGAGAACAATGGATAATTACAACTGATACTATTATTATTTACTTAATTATTAATGTCATAAAAAATTTACACAATATCGTGTTGATTACTTAGTGGTGCTATATAATGATACTGCACATTGACATAACAAGCGTATGATTTGTTGATTAATTATTGCTATCGTGCAAGAGTACTACGTGACCACTCCATAAAACAAAAAATAAATTCGAATAAATAATAAAAGACTACCGTAACAGGAGAATCGACCACTTGTACATTGCCTTCCTGAAGAAGGATTTCACGTGCTTTGGCGCATAGTGATTTTACCTCTTGCTCTGAGATACATTCGCATCTCATCAATGTTTCAATTTGTCTTAAAATTATCGTTGGAAAATCATCAGAGATAAATTTATTATGTAACTCGTAATCCTCCATAATAAAGGAAAGTTCTCTATTTTCAATAAGCTTAATATTTTTGCAAATATTTATTTTTCCAGTAAATACCAGTTTTTAATAAAACTTAAAAGGAAGTTAATGTTAACCTATCCAAATCATTCACAGTAACAGAAGTCGGTGTTGAAGGCAACATCGAAGGTAACGTTTCATCCGCATTCATTACCATATTAAAATTTCCTACTGCAAAAAAAATACAAATAAATAATGCTTCAATAATTGTATACTTGAAATAACGCAATGTTTTGAATAAATTTTATTAATTTCACTAAATGAGACATGTATGTAGTTAAATTTCGCAATTAAATAATCGCACAAAATCTGTATCTTTAAATAAATAAGATGTGAATACCCATGTATTTAAATGAATAAAATTCGAATTCCCAAAACTACCAAAGGAAAAAAAAAAAGAAAAGAATCTAAAATGAAAACCATGTAAATGCGAAATCAAAAATTGGAAACATTAAGAACCACCAAGTACGCTACCAGTTCCAAAGTTTCAAATAGGTTAGGAAAACTCCAAATTGCGACTCGTCCAGCTGAAAAGACGGTACGGCCGCCGAAATCAAATAAAAATTTCGATTTAATTTTTGCATGGAAATGTGAGAGACTATTCTTTGTGTCGTTTTTTTTTTTTTTCTCTTTTTTTTCTTTTTTTTTTTTATTTTTTAAAATAACGTTTGGTATTCGATATGCCGGATACCCTATAATATGCAAACGAATTTTCATAAATCGGGAATATAATAAGTCCTTTGGATATCTGCGCAGATCGTCGATTTCAGTATTTGAACATATCGGAAATTATCGAATAGAATGGATGGATGATTGATGGATGGAAAGAATGGCGTTCGATACAATTTCCGCTTTTTAATTTGCCTCGATCATGTCATTCTTCCTCCTTTAATGCTGTTTTAATTTCATCTAAATTTAAATTAAAATGATAGAAATGTCGGAGTAATACATTCTTCTTTTTCCCTTCGTAAATTATGGACATTTTATTTGATTAACATTATTGAATATTTCAATTTGCATGCATGTTTGTTTGTATATGCGTGTATGTGTGTATATTCGCATATTTATATATGTGTATGTATATATTTATTCTAATTTAGGATAAAATATCCTAAAGTTTATAATTTTGCTAAACTTTGGCTCGAATACTCACAAGGATTATTGAAAAAAAAAAAAAAAACTTAAAGTCCTAAAATCAAATTATATTGCTTAGCAATTTTCACTCTGGCATAAATTTTGCAAAGCATAAAATCAATCAAAATAATGCAAGAAAAAAAAAAAAAACTAGAAAATAAAATGAATTGAGAATGTTAGCTTTAAAATTCGATTTAAAAAAAAAAAAAAAAAAAAAAGAAAGAAAATATTATTTCCCTACTTTTCTTTTTTCTATTTATTTTTTATAAACTGGGAAGAATAATGCATTTTTGACGATATATATCTTATTTTATTTGTTTAAAATGAATGAATGTGCGTGTTTTTATATGGATTACGCGATTCGATCAAGTTATTTATTTTCCTTTTTAGGCCTAAGTTTTTCTTTGATTTTCTCTTATTTCTTATGAATCTTAAATCGTAGCGAAAGTGAAAGCTTAAAAATTGCAAATTAGAGAAATGTGATGGCAACATGAATGCTTCTAACTTTTCTGCAGCATTTTACTTATCTTTATGCTTGATAT
Source organism: Onchocerca lupi (assembly GCA_028564675.1). Taxonomy (NCBI): domain Eukaryota; kingdom Metazoa; phylum Nematoda; class Chromadorea; order Rhabditida; family Onchocercidae; genus Onchocerca; species Onchocerca lupi. The sequence continues at coordinate 14,060 of JAOVVO010001063.1, read as the reverse complement.
ATTTCCTCAAGCAAATTCATCTATCCATTATTTATGCAACATTTAAAACCAAGAAAGTTGACAGAAAAGAAAGCTTTCAGGCAAATCTAGAATGACAGATAAATTTTCATTGCTTTTAATTTCCTTTTTTGCTATTAAGTTACTTCGTTATATAATAAAATGTTTTGCATTTTCAGCCATCTTTTTAAAAACTTTACCTTGGCTTTTAACATAGAAAAAGCTTACAACTTTTACATATTTTATAATAAGTTATTTGAGAGGAGAAAAAAGGCCTGAAGAAAGGCAAAAAATACCTGAAAATTTTTAAGTGTTAAAATTCAGACGAAACAGCAAAGAGAAAAGAAGAGGAAAATAGTTAGTTGAAATGAAGAGAAAAAAATGGGAAAAGAAAGAAAAATATTATAGGAAGAAATGCCTAAGAAAGAGTAAGAGAATATCGATGATGATGACTACAAATTGAAAAGGCCTTAAAAGTTAAGGTTATTTCCATATGATGGAAAACTGTCCAGTTTGTTTGTTTCTTGTTTTTTCCGTTTTTCCTTTTCTCTTCCACTTTTTTCACTCTCTGCCTCTCTCTTTTTCTCCTTTTCCCTCTCCTCTTTTGCTTTCTTTCGCTTTTTTGACTAATGCTCTTTTCATGATTCTCTGTATTTATGTATTATCATCCATTTATCACTTTTTTTTTTTTTTTTTTTTTTTTTTTTTGTTGGTTCATCCAATATGATTGGTTTACTCCAATTATAGTATATAATTTACTACTCTCTTCATCCTATTTTTTTCTCTTCCATATATTTCTTCCTCTTTCTTTCATTTTTCTCCACCCTTACTTCTCCCTCATTCCTACATTGTTTAATTTTTGCTTTCTTTCGTCCTGTTGAAAACTGATAATATGATAAGATATGAATTACTATTGTTATTAACATTTTATGCTTATTTCATATGATATAACTGACAATATACCAATCTATGAAATTGCTCAAAAATTAAATAATAGAAAATCAAATAGTCCAATAATCAAAAAACGATTGAAAAAATATAAAAGAAAAGGACATTTTCATCATTAACTATTTTTAGATGATTAAACTGGAATAATTTCTCGATTATTTAGCTGATAATTATTTGCTGAGAGAAAGATATTATTTATTCGTATTGCTGATAACAATTTATTTCTTCCACTACTACTATTATTACTACTGCTATTATTATTTGCTATTTTTCATTTATTATCATCAAAACAAATGTTGATAAAGGAATATCGTATTCTATTACCTCTTACGACTAATGAATATCGTATCGCTCAGCTTTATATGATTCAGGTTTAGTTTTATAATTTAGGCTAAAAAATTTCTTTTTATTCATTTTTTCATTTTCATTTTGGGAAGAAGAGGACGAAATGGAGAAAAGAAGTATACGTTTCAAAGTACAGGCTTGTTTTTTTTTTTTTTTTTTTTTTTTTTTTTTTTTTTTTTTTTGAATTCATGAATTTTAACGCTCTTCCAGAAAAGATTAATTATTTGGAAGCCATCATTTGTTTTCGGGCAATTGTGATATATTTTTCATGAATTTGCTATTTCGAAGTAATGAAATTTTGTATTGCAAGAAGATCTTCTCTTTTCTCTCTCTTTTTTTTTCTCATTCGCATTCTCTTTCACTGTTTTAAGTGTTTCAAAAATTTGAAATTTCAAAAGTGTAAAATTTTGTTGAAGATTTTTTCTCTATGCTTGATAATTTTCTAATATGCCAAAAAAAAAAAAAAAAATATTTTCTACCGTACAGTTATATTTTTCATTCATTAGAAGTGATAGATTTGAGTAAGAATTAGTTGTTATAAATTTTCTTGATTGAAATTCATCATATGTCACATGTTAATGAATTTGTGGATATATATATTCGACTCTTTAATTAATTAATTTTAACCAAATGATTCTCTGAAATGTGCTCATCGAAGCAAAAAGTTGTTTATCAACGTTTGATTGAAAAAATATTTAACAACTGATTCGGTTATATTGAATTGAAGAAGAAGAAGTCATAAATTTCAATTCCATGAAAAATAAAGTTTTTTCATAATTTTTTTCTTTTTTTTTTTTGTTGAAATTGATTCTTTGCAATAGGAAATATTACTATTAGACTTTTTTTTCCAAAAAATCTCAAGTTTTTTTCACTAATTTGCTTACAGTTTTAATACTTGTTTGCTATCAAATTTATAAGTGATTATATTTTTCTAACCTAGATTAACTATCAATCGAGTTTTTAAAAATTAGAAAATATTTTACCAAGTAAAATTACCGCTTTGTATACTTCAGTAGATTTGTATACAGTGAATATTGCTGGTTACTTTTTAATTTTTAAATTTGTCAATCGTTTTTTTTTTCCGTATTTTTATCTATTTTTTTATTTTGATATTAAAATATTGGCACATTTAGAATGATAGTTAAATTTGCAAAAGCAAAACATATGGTAAATTTTTCGCCATCAAAATTTTTTTGATAACTATTTATAGACTGCTAAGTTCAATAGAAGCAAATTTGATTGCAGCTTTTTTTTTTAATACATTTAAATTGCAAGCTTCAGTTCTTGCTGCAATTCTTTTTTTTTTTTTTTTCAAACTTATGAAATTAGTAATTGGATCACTTTTAAATTGCTTAGCATTTTATTATGGCTTAATGACTAAATATTTATTGATAATTGAATCTTAGATTTCAAGTCATCAAATCTTTGCAGTATTCTGTTGATTTTCCGCAGTTGAGAATTTCCGAATCCCGATAAACTAAGCCCAGGCTTGTTTTACAGAAGTTCTAAATTCCGGTTTTCGCATCATATAACTGAAATATTTGAAACATTTGTATTGTAAGGAACTGTACTATAAAAGTTGTTATATTCTAATATATACTGGTTTAATAATTAGCTTTCAATGAATTTTTTCATCATTTTTAAAGATTAAACACCGATTTATTGAAATTGATGATTCATGAAATAAAATAAATGATATCATGATTGATGACGAACAGCCAAAAAAGTACATTTTTTAAAATTTTAGGAAAGTTTCTCTTTTCTCAAAATATGAATTGATAATTTAGACAGAAAATAAGTTTGTTTAAATAATTGTCGAAATGTTTGTATGCTAATGCTTTGTTTGTTTTAAATTGCTATTTAGTATTTATGTTATGGCAAAACTCTCTTCACTAATTGAGATTCTGAAAAGAGGAAAATTATCGTATAGGAAAAGAGTAGAAGAAGGAAAATAGAAAAAAAGCCAGAAAATTGAATCAGATTTTCGTCGTATTCTTAAATAATAAATGTTAGAAAAATATCGATTTATATTCTAAAAATATTTAGGAGCTGTATGTAGTAAAAGCTGTATATAGATTTTCTGTTAACATTAAAAAAACAGATTAGAATTTCGGAAACAATGAATTTTTCTCATTATTATTAGAAATTTGAATTTAAAATAGCAATTGAAGCATTAATATATGGAGTAAAATTTTCAAAATAAAAATTAAATCTTCTTTTTTAAAAGAACTGCAATGAAATGAAGACAATTTTTTTGGAATGAATAATTAATGATTAAATTTTGCTTATCAAAAAAATTGAAAATTTGCAGAAAAAAAGTCGACAAGAAAGTTCGGGTGAAGGTAATGGTGTGGAAATCATCATTAATAAACCATATAACGCTGGTCCGGGTGGTTCCGGTCAATACACATTTAAAATTTATCATATTGGCAATAAAATTCCGGGTAAATATTTCGTATTTCAATGAATAGTTTTCGCAAAAAAATATTAATAATAATATGACAGTAAGATGAGAAAATATATGTAATTTAGTTATTAATTTACAGAAAATATGTGTAATTTAGTTGTCATTTTACTGAAAATATGTGTAATTTAATTATTGTTACACTGATAATTAAGTTATTATTATACGATAATCATGAATAGGCAGAAATAAATTACTTTGATAACAAAATAAAATGCATCATCATAATTCTCATTTCATATTAATATTTTACTTAGCCAATGAAGTATTTTGGAGCATTTTCGAAACAATTTATCAAAAAAAAAAAAAACACAAATTAAATTGATTGAAGAAATTTTCTTTTATTTGTAAAGAGCTGCTGTCATTTTTAATTTCCTCTCGCGCTTTATAATATCTAAAAATGGCAGAAAATTTGATAAACAACCTGACTAAACAAATGATTCATTTTTTCCCTCTGTTTTTTTTTTTTTTTTTTTTTTTTTTTTTTTTTTTTTTTTTTTTTTTTTTTTTTTTAAGCCAAATAAATATAAATTAATATTTTATTTCAAAAGACTAGAAAAGTGGACCAAATAAGCAATGAATTTTCATTAGAAGCATGAGGAAATGTTTTTTTTTTTTTTCTTTTTTTTTCTATTTGATAAACTGAATAGTGTAAAAGCAAAAATCAAATGAAATATTTCGTAAGTAAAGTGCTATTCAAATCATAAGTGTAAAGTGAATTGCATTGAAACATTCTTTCCTCTCATTTTTTCGAGCAGAAAAGAATTCTATTTCGATTATGAAAATGGTAATACAGTACAAATGAAACAGGAAATTTTTTTATTCGATATTGTCTGAAGAGAGCGATTTTGTTGAAATAACTAAAATATCGAAGAGGTTTTTTTGAGAAATAATTGTAATATTTAAAAAGATATACTCAAGATATTTGAACTGATTAAATACATGTACTTAAGATACATACTTGAGCTAATTACATCCTAAACTTAATACACATATTTAAACTAATTCACCAAATTTCTTTTTTGAAGTATGGTTACGCAGTGTATTGCCGACAAATGCGCTGGAAGCACATGAAGAAGCGTGGAATGCGTTTCCCTATACAAAAACACGTTATTCATCTCCATTTTTGGATCGTTTCAATATTGAAGTGGAAACGAAGTATTACAATGATGCCGGTAATCAAGAAAATGTTTTCGAGCTTACCGGTGATGAATTGAAAAATCGAGTTGTTGGTAAGTTTTTTTGGTAAACAATACTTTTTCTCTAATTTTCGAATCATTTTAATTCTAAAAAAAATGATTGAGTCATTTAGATTTAAAAATCTACAAGTATTCTTTTAAAATTCATTTAAAATAGTTTAATTTATGAAATCAGTTTTAGATGTAAATTTCATCATTTCCTCTCAGTAAATGTTTGGGAAAATGTTGACAAAGTAAATTTCAAGTTATAGATGTAATGGACTTTGTGAATGATGCGTTATCATCGTCATATGATTATGTTCCTGGAGAAGATCCGAAATTATACTGTAGTATAAAGACTGGTCGCGGACCACTCAAAGAAGATTGGGTTGAGGATTGCATCAAAAATGGAAAACCTATTATGTGTGCTTATAAACTTTGCAAAGTGCGTTGCGCCATCGGAAATCTTAACTTTCAAGAAGCAAAAAGAAAATGCAAAATTTTATGTGATTTATTTTGAGATATTTAGTCAAGAATTTCATCAGATCGTTCCTATATGAATTTTACTGAATTTCGTAATGACATTTAAGAATTTTTCAGGTTGAATTTCGATTTTGGGGCTTACAAACTCGTGCGGAACGTTGGATACACAATTATGCGTTGCGTAATACAATGCTAAGAGCTCATAAGCAAGCATGGGTATGGCAAGATGAATGGGATGGCCTTACGCTTGAGGATGTACGCGAATTAGAACGAGATGTAATAATTTTCTTTTTTCAAGAATTTAACTTTTAGATCAATTTTTACATCAGTGTGATCCACTTAGTATATAGATTAATCACTTATCATACTGAAGATATTTTACATTGAAGGGAAGAGAAGAATAGAGATATCCGCTGAATTCCCGGACATTATTTGAAATTAACAATTTAATCAAGAGTGATTTAAAAAAATGGTTTGATGTCATTGCATTATTAATCCTGTTCTGGGAATAACAATTTTTAAAAGAATTCATATTCTGCTGCTCATTTATTGAGCGAAATACTTCATTCGTTTGTCAGAAAAGTCATAATAACTCATAAGTAGTTTTTGATTATTTTTTCGAAAAAAACAAAAAAAAAAAAGACCTCTTTATCCATCTTTTCAGGCAGCGGAGCATTTATCTAAGTTAATGGCACGATCATCTGTATCCAGTTCTTCATCGATTTATTACGACTGTATGGACGGTGATCCGATCATGGAAGATTCTCAATCGCCAACAAAATGGTATTCAGAGATATCGCTTAATGATGATAATGAAACATTGTTATCGTCTCAAGTTGAACAAAACACGACAATGGAAGCTAATACTACATCTAATACTTCTTTACTTATAATCATCTTTTACAATGATATTTTCTCAGATGTGAGTTTTTTGACTAAAATTTTGAAATCAATAATTTTCTTTAATTTACTAATTAACTAAAAAATGTCAAAATATGAGTGGACTTGAATATGCCAAATTCTCAAATTCGATTTTGTTTAAAGAATCTTGAATGATTATTCAAATTTGTTTGTTAAAAATTAACAATGCAAAATATAAGCAGTCTGTTGTACGGCTTGTATTATGATTGAATACTCTTTAAAGCCTATAGACTTGTATGAAAACGTTAAAAATTCCAGGAAATAACATTTACTGATTGAAATGTTCTTTATATTTGCTTTAAAAAAATAACATAAGAGCGCTGTCATGATTCTTGGCATAAATATTTATAGATTAGAAATAACTGATTTATCTTTTGCATAATATTGAAATTTGATTGAAACTTAAATTTAAATGCGATTCTAAACAAAGATCATGGATTCATCTCAAGTAGTATTATCCATAGGCTGAGCGCTTCATGAATTAAAAATTATTATTAGGATTGAGACTGCAAGATTGATTAAATTTGGATGTGTTTCCTCTTGTAATAATGTCACCAGCATGAACTACATCACACAATGATTCAAACATATTTCATTTAACATTATAGTTATTTTTGCAAAAAAAAAAAAAAAAAAAAAAAGAAATTGATGTCACTGTTTCAAAAAGTAACTGAGAAACCGAGAAAGCTGTATCATTTTAATTTAAATAATATTGAAATTAACACTTTGTCAGCATTGTTACAAAAACATCTAAAGCGCAGTTGTCATGAAAAATTATTTAAGAAATTAGCAAAAATTTTTGCTTTTCATCATGCTCAAGAAAAGTGATGAAAGTGATTTATTAAAAAAACAAGCAACTGGTAGTTATAAAATAAATCGTCAAATAATCTATAAAAGGTGCTTTTTAGAGGAATAAGTACTTAAGATTATATGCTGCAACGAAACAGAAGTAATGAATAGTGCAAATGTTTGATTACATTTTACTACATTTGGTTTTCTGTTGAATGACATTCCTGTATAACATGTATAGCTCTATTTGATTTAAAAATTGAGAAAAGACTTGTAATAAATAGATGAAAGTTCATAAATCCAAAGAAATTAGGAAAAACGATAACTCGAAAGAGTTATACAATTGCTGAATAATGATTGCTCAAATTTTAAATGACTGTTGTATGATTGGTTTTGAAGTATTCAAAATATTGCCATTTCATTATGAATGATGTAATGATATTTGTACACTTTTATAATATGCAAATATCATTTTTCCTCATTTTTTCAGGTTTCAACGGATCAGAATGTAACATATCCAAGTTCATTGCGTTTAACAATAGAAAAACAGATCTCAGCAGATTATGAACATCTGAAAGGACATGTTCACTTTTTACAAATACCATGTGGTCAAGAATTCGCTGATACAGCTTTACATTTGATCTCAATTGCACCTACATATGGTCTCGTTCATCCATCATTGGCATTACTTCTTTCTTCTTCACAATATTATATTGAGGTTTATTTCTTTATTCGGATGATATATTGAAATCGTGTGTTTGTTTGATTTATGCATAAATTTTCTAGAGAAAAAATTTGTATTAGAAGAGAATAACCAAAATTTAATGATGTACATAAAACGTAAATAGTAAATTCTAAACTTCAAATTCTCAATTTGAAGTATTTACGAATAATGGAAACGGTCATTTGTTTACATTTGAAAACGTCTATAATTTTAAATTTACAAACAATAAGACGTTTCCCCATATTTTCAAAGCCGAAATTTTGGAATGTTTGACTTTGTTTTGAATTTCGTTGGTAAATTTTTTTGTTATTTTGAGATTTCATTTTTGTGTAACATTAAACGAGATTATTATCTTGAATAAGGACAGTAATGATTTTTCGGTGGTTTTTGTATTAGGTGGGTAAAGAGAGATACACTTTTTTTTTTGTCTTATAAAGATCTGAGAAACAGGACTTTATAATAAGAATTTGAAAATAACGAGAATGCATTTTTTCCAGTGCACAGTCCTTACTTTTTCGAAAATGTTTTTGCCGAACACTTGTATGCAATTTTTTCTGTATTATTACTTTTTTAGAAGAAAAAAACCATAAGTTACCATTAATTCTGCCGCAGCAATTTAATTCCGAAAAATCGAATGAATCATTGAGCTAAGATTAATGCGAGAAGTTAAGCAGAAAAAAAAGTATGATCAGTAATTAAAATACAGTATGACAAAGTCTGAAAAATTAGTGGCTTTTTTGAATGCTCGCTAAATAAACCCTAAATGATTTTCGGCAATAAATTTTAAGTTTTGGTGATCAATTAAAAGCAGAAACAAAAACAATAATTTTATTAATGTTTTTGATTAAAATATAAACCATTCTACTATTTTTTGGTGAGCTTTCTTTTTGAATCCAATCAATATTGGTGCGTTAGATTGAAAATTGTACGTTGGAAGATTTCTTCTATAGGAAGGATCTTACTTTCGAATTTTAAATGCAGTTTCAACATCAAATTCAGTACTAGTGATATATCGCAGATTTTGGCAATCATATGCATCATCCAGAATTGACTTTTGATTCACAGCAAAAAGTTGTTTAGATGCTTAATGTAGAAATATGATAATTTAGTGCACACATATGCCTGACAGAAATATATATAGGATATTTACATATTACATGCACCTGGAAAGTTGGTATTTAATTTTTATTAATGGGATTTTACTCTTAACTTGTTTAAAAGTTCGAAATTTAGTACGAAATATTTCTGTTCAACATTTTTTTCCGCCGTTTTAAGATTTTTACTATCATCATAATATGAATTATTTTATAAAAATGCAGATTTTTGCTAAGGATGGAATGAGTATGTATAAATTGGATGAAAAAAGAAAAAAGTGGGAATAATTTTATTTGATCACATAAGGATTAAAGAGATAAGATTTTCATGACAGAATAGTACATTAATACTGTTTCTTAACATGAATGATCTTTAGAAAATAGTGATGAAAATTGAACTTCTCATGATGGTATACGTATTTAATGTTAAATAGATTAATATCAAAATGTTTTGTAACGGTTCTAAAAAAAAATTAAATTTTAGCACAACAACAAGGGGACTTTTTTTTTTTTCAAGTAATGATACAATGACAAATATTTATTTTAGTTACAATTATCAATAATTGATATCATTATATTTTTTTAGTAAAATGAATGACTTATGTTTTTTGTTATAAAACTTAAAACACATTTATTTTTTTTTGAGTATGGGAAGGAGTAAGACTAGCTTGATTTTCGATAAAATTTATCTCTTTATTAGCTTATTGATAGAATCAGTAACCTTATTATATTTATTAATTCGTGCATAGCTTCATATTTTCTTTCAAAATTAAAATTTTCAGGCTGTTCGGAATACGTTACAGCGAGCCAATGAAGCATACAATCAATTTATGCATTCTAATGCTGGGCGAAATTTTAACGGTGAAATATTTGCTGTGGGTGATTATTTGGGTGGAATTTTGCTGCATGAATGTTTGAAACGATCCGCAAATCACTGCCAATCGCATCAAATTGTTTCTCGACATTCTAGTAACCTTTCCACCAAGTCTCATATCATTGCAAATGAGAATAGGCAAGAGGTGATTAGATCTTTGACAATACATGATAGCAATAAAATTTCATTAAATCTTATCAAAAAATGTCGTATTTCATTGCAGTATAATAAAGACGGCGATATATTATCACATATTCTTGGAATCTTTTAAAAAAAAACCTTGAAAACTAATGTTATATTGACAGTGAAGACTCTAAATGAAAAATATCAACATATTTGCTATGGTTATTATTAGTCTATAGATTAACAGATTGGACTTAGCATTTTGGAGAATGGGATCATCTTAAATCCTGTTAGAAAATATGTGGTAATTTCGTTTCAAAAAAATCGGATATCTAATTTTATCCATAAATTTACTATTTATAGTCTGCAGAAAATGAATGGATGATAGATGGCAATAAATTACATCGAAATTTGTCAGTACCATTGACGGTAAAGTTCAGAAATTGTCATCGATCAACACTTAATTCAGAAACTTCTTCAAATGATGTATATTAGTTTTTCTTTAATTTTGTTTTAAATAGTTTATTTCCAAATTGCTTTTTTTCTTTAAATTCATATTTTCTGATCAGATTCATATTGAATTTTATACTGGATGAAATGGAAAAAAGCAATTAGGAAAGTAAAAACAAAATTCGTACCTATAAAAATATATAGAATTGACATTCGGCGGTAACATACACAATACTTTATTGATGATCTGTGTGATTTTTTCCAGATTTTATCTTTTTAATTGAAGTAAATCTGCTGCAGGAAGTGCGGGAATCTTTGGCTTTCCGTCCAAGTATGACATTTCTTCTCGGTTGTCCTTTGGCTTTTGTTTTGATTCATCGAAAATTTCATGGCTACGGTACACTTTTCCTGTTTCTAAAGTATTTTTTCTAATAAAAATTGAAAAATACTTATATTCATGTTTTTTAAAAATCAACTACTGCACTGAAATTTAATTCAAAATAGAAAATCTTTTGATTTGCTTGCAGAAGCTGAACCATTGGAATATAATCAGTTATTTAATATGTACTATTCGATAGATGCATGTGGGGCTCGGCTTGAACCAGTATTAAATCCTCAGCTTTCAATGTTGCTACCTGTGAATGTACCTCGTTATAATGGTACTGCTGATGCTGTTGAAAATAATAATAGGTAAATGACTGAAACACTTTCAAAAACGATAATCTGAGAGAATTGATATGGTCAGCTGGCTAAATCCCTTAAGCACTACGCATATTTTGATGAGAATGAGTTATAAATACTGCAAATATTCGTTCATGGCAAAACCTATACTAATATATAATATTCTTGCTTTTTCAACTAACATTAAACTTTTTATCTTAGAGTAAAATGTTTTCGATACATTTTTAGTTTGCATTTGTTATTTTCTCATTTCAAAAATTCGCAAACTTCTCGAATAATTCTTCTTTTACAGTATGCTTGATTCTTCATTACTTTGGGGTAATCATCGTATCGATCATATATTGCACTGCCCGCATGCTATGATTACTTTGCCGTCATCAGCCCTTCCCAATGTTCTCCATACTTCATATTGGGAAAGTGATGATGTAGCTGCTTTTATTCTCAGGTTAGTTTAATCTCTAAATTTCAGAAGAACTTTGATTCTGAAATAATAGCTTATACTTTATATGTATGTGATCAAGAAATGAAGAATATTTTACATTTTAGGACAATAATGTTTAATTATTAAATCAAATAATATAGCCTAAGTTGATGCCATAAGTTTTTCACATGAAGAAGCCTACAGACTATTGCAACCAGTATTCCCGTGTCATTTCCAATAGAGATTCCTTTTTAAAAAAGAAAAAATCAGCCATTCGATGATTGTATTTTGAGATGGAAATTATGTTTAAAAGATTTTTAGGAATTTATGAAGAGAAGACGATATTGAAATAAAAAATTGTTAAAAATTTATCAGTGCTCATGTAGTTATCAAAAACATTCCTTCCAGACAGTTTTTACATTCGGAAAGTGTCCATCCAGTAAATTTAACTAATATTGCAAAAATCCCATCAGAAATTAAACTTGGTCCTGCAGTATGGAACAAAAAGAGAACTAAATATAAGGTTAGTAATATAAATTTTTCGTTTTCGATATATAGTTGTTTCGTTTAATAAATTCGTTTCGAATTTAAATTCAGATTTTGTACAATTTGAAGCTATATTGCTGCTATTTGCAGATCGCCAATTTAGCACCAAGTTTCAGTGGTAACGATCTTATTTGCGTAGAAGGAATTGCGCAGGTGATCCATGCACGATTTTGTTATGGACCAATGGATTTAGTAGCTTTAAGTCGTGAAAATATTTCCGCTTATATTCGACCTACTGGAGGTGATTGGCAGCTGATCAAAACAGATATTACTGATCCTCATGGCAGAATTACATTTGAGGTTATTAATCCATATATTTGTTAATTACTTCTTTTTTTTCACCTTTTGCATAAATAGAAAAAATGGAATTTTCTTTTTCTGTTAAACATTCATTTTCTAATTGAATTTTTATTCTGTTTTAAATTTTATTGCTCTAATTTCAAAGTTTGTTCATCGGCAGTTTCTTAAACCAATAATAAAATTTTCTAACGATCAAAGGGATTCATATTTTTGTTTGCATCATTTCTGCTTGTTTTTATGAACTATACGACTTACTCAATGGCGTAGAAAAAAAAAAAAGATTTTGAATTTAATTAAGAAATACAAACTTCATGTATTATAAAATAAAAATACATGATTCATGTATTATTGCAGCTTAAGAAGCGATTGCCGGTTGGGACACACCATGTAAAATTGATTGTACATGGCGATCACTCTTTTCTGGATTTATATATTGCTGTGGCGCCACCTGGAGAACAATTTGTAGTGTTTAGTGTTGATGGATCGCTTACTGCCTCGGTGTCGGTTACGGGACGTGATCCACGTGTTCGACCGGGAGTTGTCGATGTGGTACGATACTGGCATGATTTGGTTAGTCATTCTTTCCATTTTTTTTTTCATTAAAGAAAGGAAAGTTGCAAAATGGATAATTGATTAATTTCTTAATAATAATGACAAAAATCGATGAAGTCATTCTCTTAGAGTCAGACTAATTGTGTTGAAGCTATGGGAATTTTCGAGAATTTAAAATGTTTTTTAGGGCTACACCATTATCTACATTACTGCCAGGCCTGATATGCAGCATAAAGTTGTAGCTTTATGGCTTGCGCTTCATAACTTTCCCCATGGCCTTCTTATTTTCACTCCATCATTTTCAACAGATCCTCTCAAGTTAGTTCTTCTAGTTTTCGAGACATCTGTCAGAAATTATCAAATTTGGAATTCCAAATTATTGAAATTTTATCAGATGACAATTTGGTCTTTATTTGCAATTTTTCATTTCTAGGCAAAAAGTGCTTCATTTGAAAAACTACTTGGAGATGGGTTTATTCATCACTGCAGCTTACGGAAGCAGTAAAGATGTATCAGTTTATAATAGTGCGGGAATAAAATCGAGCCGGATATTTTCCGTAACCGGAGGGAAACGAGGTTGTATAAATATCGATTCTTATGCATCACATTTGAAAGATCTTAATGAAGGGCTATACGATTTTGCGAAACCGTTTGATTCATCTCTTATCTTCCCTCACGCAAACTCACTGAAAATTCTCAATCGCAGGTTTGAAAGAATTTCTTTTACTGAAAATAATTAAATAAATTAGCATACTAGACAGAAGCATTTAAAGCAATAGCTAGAATATTTTTTGGAATTTATTTTCAATATTCATCTCCGAATTATTTAGATGTAGCTCAGAAATAATAAAATAAGATAGTTTGCATGAAAAGGAATGATTTAGCAAAGCTTATGATTTGAAACTGAAATGTCAAGTTTTTTTTTTTCTTTCTAGATTCTTGAACCTTCCGAAAAATAAATTATCTTAAAAATTTGGAATTTCATCAGTTTGCTCATGGCACTACCTGATCTGATTCTTAGTAATCTTATCAAAAATTTTGCGATTTTGCAGAAATTTGGTACGACGCACAAATTCATTCACGCCTCGAAGTGGACGGCAATTATCCGAAAAGAGAAGATTACTGTAAATAAATATCAAACAATCATTCAAAGATATTCATTCATTTTTG
>JAOVVO010001062.1:0-19141 GCA_028564675.1 Onchocerca lupi | reverse complement strand
TTATTATTATTATTATTATTATTATTATTATTATTATTATTATTACTATCATTATTATTATTATTATTGTTCGGATTATCTAAAAACCATTTGTTAAACAAACAAATAACTTTTGGTATACATCCGGCGATTTACTTTGATGACATGCGACAAAATGAGACAGGTAGACGTCATTATCGTTAGAAAAATTATGGATGAAGATGATAAAATTAAAGGATATATAAGAGATAAAGATAGAAATGTTAATGTAACCGAAAGGTTTGATTGACCTCATCATAGTAAACTTTAGTTTTTAGAAGAACTGCGGTACTTTTGATTTTGTTTACTTTAATACTATTACTACTTAAATCAGTTTCTGGTATGTAGATTTCGGATTATTAAAGGTAACGGGTGATTTATAAAATCTCTCGAAAACTTTAGTAGTTGCAGAAGATTTGCAAGGTCATGAACTTTTATTAGCTCTATTTACTCTTCGTCCTTTTTTTTTTTATTTTTTGTTATAATAAATTTTAAGACAAAAATTTCTCGAATACTTCAATAGAATAATTAGAAAGGAGATGAAATTGTTCAATTATTTTTTCCCCGATAAGTTTCAAAACAAGAAAATTAGTAATGCGCTATGGAGTTATCAGTATATTCCATTTTTACTTTTGAATTCGTGAAATATTGCACATATCCTAATTAATGCAATGATATCGAATATACAGTATTATGAAAAACGATTGCGATTATTTTCTCAATTTTTATGAAGAAAATTTAAAAACAATTGAATGTAATAAAATTATAATGGAATGATTATCGAACAATGCCTTTTCTTATCAATTTTAATTCATTTAAATCAAATTTCATCAATTATAATTACCAAGAGGAAAATTTTAATAAAAGATTCATCAAAATCTATCAAATCAAATTTTCCACTTTAAAATTTATTACAAAATTTCAAAGTAAAAAAATAGCAATTTTTGATTTAAAATTCGTAAAAGTAAGTCATTCAAATCATGAAAAATTTTTACCTTTGCATTCTTATATTTTCAAATTTTTGAATTAAGAAATCTTTGCTTTTTTTTTCCAATCAAAATTTTTTAAAATAAATAATTCTAAAATAAGTTTTGCTCTTGCAAAAAGGAGAATTTTTTTCAAAACTTTCCAACATTTTTTCATCTCTTTCTTTCTCGATCGGTATTTTTGTTGATTATAAATCAAAAAATCATTATATGAGAAATAACGGGTCAATCGGAACAGCGGGAATTCCAATATCCGTAAGCATAACTTTTAATCTAATTAATATGTCATCTAAAGAGGTGAGGTAATGATGCGTAAATTATGAGGCGCTATATGCTGAAGTATTTGTAATCATTGTAATTTTGAAGTACGGTAAGATGGAGAAAAAGTATAATTAATCATTCCGTTATACCTGTTAGAAAGCAATAATTATATTTGTTTGAATAAAAGATTCCGACAAGTTCAGTAATTTATAGTGTTGCGATTAATTAACTACCGGATATAAATTAGTCTTTTTAAATCCTGGTTATAACCTTTTTCACCTTTCAAATTAATTATATATACGTCACGCGGAAAATTTGCATATAAAATTCCTTTTTTTTCTATCTCCGATTTGAAATGATCCCCAGCATCCTATTAATCCATCCGTTTTAAAAATAGTTCAATTAATAAATTTTAATAAGATTAAATGAATGTTATCAAGGTCATCGGTAAACTATCCGGAAATGCCAAATTCATATTTGTCCGAATATATTTGTACTACAGTTGCCAAGATTAATAAATATTTTGGAATGGCAAAATATTTGAAACTTATGAAATATCTATCAATAAATCTTTCAGATTTCTTAAATATTAAATGAAAGGTCAAATTGATTTTTTTGATTAATAGAATATGTAATATTCAAAATTTTGATTATATTAGCATTGTCTATTACTATATATTATTGAAATATCAGTGATAAATTTGTATGAAAAATTAGTAACTTTTATTATTGATTTTATTTTGAACTAATAATTTAATTTTTTTTTCTCTTTTTGAAATTAATGATTTTATTTTTGGCAAGTATCAAGTTCTTCTTCAAAAGATGCATATATCAAAATTTATTTCATTATTAGTTTAAAAGAATGCAGGAAATATATGAATACTAATTGAGTTATGATTTTTCAAATCTTGATTTATCAAACTTGATTGGCGTATTATATTATGCATTAAGAAAAATGCCAAAATTATTCTAAATTAAAATTAGATTAAATTAGGATTTCAACTCTTTTTTCTACGAGAAAATTGTATATAACAAGCGAATGCAATCGGATACAACCACGTGAATATTCGTTTGAAATTTACATTAAAAATCAAACAAAAAGCGAATATTTTAGTGTTGAAAAAAAAAAAAAAAAACAAATTCACTGGAAGCCTTTATTGATTGTAGTACAATATGTTTCCAAAAGAAAAAAAATTGGAAAACAAAATAATTTGATTTAATATATTCTATTAATTTGCTAATTTATTCAATGCAAAACAAATAATATAAATTAAGCAATATTGCCTAAATTTCCACTTTTTTCATTAAATGGAAATCTTTCAATTTCATGTTTTGCAGATTTTGGATATATTCTTCAAGAGACCTCACGATCATTTTTTACTTTTTTTTTTTTTCTAAAAATAATAAAGAACGAAAGGAAAAAAAAAGTTATTCAAGATTAATCTCTTCATAATGCAAAGAATATTTTCGAGAAGCTTCGTTATACTAATTTGATTTAAAATAAGAAAATAAAATTGCAAATAAATATTTCCAGAGTAAGTAAAATTAAATTATATTATAGCACCAAAAATAAAAAGAAAAAAGAGAGAAGCTAGTGAAAATAATTATACAATAAATATAAACAAAATGTTATGTAAAATTTGCATCAAATATAAAAGTATGAAAATGAAATTCAAATGACCAGCCAGATGTTAACCAATAATATAATTCAAGTAGCTTTTGAATTTTTCGAAAATCTGAACGCAATTTACACTGCTAACACTTAAACCTAAAAATTATCGATTAGATCTTTTTTCGTTTTTTTTTTTTCTTTTATTTTTATTCAAACAGTTAATTAATAGATAATAATTCAAATATTTTCGTTTATATATGATTTAACTAAATGGAAAAGCAATAGTTATTAACAAATTCTTTCATCGCGTTTTTTTCAATTATGAATCCATGCGTATTGTATGAATTAATGAAGGAAAATACTGCAAATATTATCATGGAAATAATCGATAAATTGTATACTAAACATTAAGTGACACAAAAATAAATGAAATTTTCAAATAATTTCAACCGTTCCATCACTAATGCAAAATTCTTTCATCAATATATGAAAATGAAATACAATACTTATGTAAAATTCAAAGGTTACAAATGGATCAAATTTAAAAACTAACAATATATGTATATATATATATATATATTAGTTTAAAAAAATATCCCATATACATTTGTTGCTGAAGAACAAAAGGAAATTACCAAAATTAAATTAAATTATTTGTTATAAGTACTAATTAGAAACGAAATTAGAAAAAGTTTCAGAATTTCTCGCTAATTTTGCATGGATAAAGCATTAATACAGAAATATACAATAACTTAAATAATTAAGCATATTTAATAAAGAATATTATCAAAAATAATTAATAACACAAATAATTATTCGGATTTTTTCTCTAACCACATATTAATTTTATTTTGCATAATATGGATAGTATGGATTTTGAGCGGTTGGATACGGTTGTGCACCAAATGGTGGAAATGGAAATGTCCCTTGTTGGTACATATTGCTTGATTGACACATTGCCTACACGAAAAATTATTTAAATTAATTAGCATAATTATAATTTTTAAATTTTCGGAAAAAATTTCTTTAAAAAATCCTATAAAAAATTCATTATAATTGTATTTTGTCTGTTCATCTATTTTTTATTTTCGGTATATTTAATAACCTGCAAATAACTTTTGAATTGCAAATTTTTTAGTTTAAAATCGGCTGTTTCATTTTTTTAGTAGTAATTATCATTCATTAGATGAGATGTTTTAATTATTAGAAATATTTTTGGATTTTTTTAAAAAAAGCTGACCTGTTGATAAAACTGATTTTTCAAATCCGGTATGTTATCAGGCAATGCACTCAAATTTAACAAATGTTCCGGATTTGAATCCGGTCCACTAGCAGCATGTGCATTATCACAACGTTTCCCGTCTTTTACCAGTATTGAAACATTCATTTTTCTGTAATTATTAATACTCCTATCGAATTTATCAAAATGAACTGGAAATGATAAAAAGATAAGCACTGAAATATTAATAAAAAATTTGAAAAGTTTAAAACCTAGAAATTAGATTTTGGAAAAAATAAAATAAAATTTATATGAGGACAGAAAAAAATAGTTGTATTTGGTATCTTAAAGAATTTACTTAAATTCGGCAAACATAATTTGGTAAAAATTTGACATTTAATGAAATTTTAATAATTTTTTTTTGAAAATAAAGTTTCGTTTTTGAAACTTACTTATCGATATTGCTTCCTTCTAAAGGTGTTGGTGTCCTGGATGGTCCTGGTGAATGACTTTCGTCTCGTCCTCCACCACCATCTGTCATTTTTCGTTCTTTTTCTTGACGTTTACACTTATAACGATGATTTTGGAACCAAATTTTTACCTGAAATGATAATGTTAATATTTATGTAAAATGTCATAAATTTTATGCATAAATATACAAAAAATGAATTTTATTGAAAGTGAGATATGAATTAAAAAAAAAAAAAAGATGCAAATATGTGTGCAAATTAATAAGGAAATAAGAGATAAAAAAACAAAGAAAGAAAAGGAAAAATTTGTAACCTGTGTTGCCGAGAGTCCAATCGAACTTGCCAATGCTTCACGTTCTGGTGCTGTCAAATATTTGGACGTACGAAAACGACGTTCTAATTCATAAACTTGATTCTGTGAAAAAAGTACGCGTCGTTTACGTCTAGAACCAACATGACTGGAAAGTGGCAATTGTAATCCTTGCATTGCCGCATGTGCCGGATTAATACCGCAATTTAGACCAAAACCGGAACCCAGCCGAGGTACTGAAATTGAAAAAATCTTTTTGTTTATTTTAAATTAATTTAAATTTCAATATTAAGTAATTGATTACATCTGCCGATTTGATTTTTCCATCTTCATCAACTTGAAGAGATATATATATATATATATTTGTGCACTTGTTATAAACCATTGAAAAATTTCATGTTTTGTTTAAAAATAGTTTTTTGCAGGTTTGTTAGTTTATTTTACGCAATTACAATTTCTTAATACTGAAATTTCACTTTAAAACAATAGTAAGTGTAAGTTTGATGCAAATATTTGTGCATTTGATATAAAAATAAAAAATTTCATGTTTTATTTAGTTTCATTTATTCATCTTAATTTAAGATGTAATTTACTTAATTTAATTCAGTATATTTTCTCACAATTTATTTTTATTTTCAATTTATAACTTGTTGAAAATATGCAAAAATTTTAAAAATGACTATTTGTTCATAAAATTTTTCATAATTTAATAAAATGAACTATTGCGAAAAAAAAAGAAAAAATAAATAAATAAACAACGAATATTTGTAGATTGCATAACAGTTAGGTTCAAACTTTAATAATTTATGGGTAATTGGCATCCTGCTGTTCATCAGAATTGACTGTTCACAATATGAATAGAAGTTTCATCCGATTCCCGTGCATCTAACTTATATAACTTATCAAAAATACATACATACACATTACCATACTCACCTGTATACACACCTGTACATACCTGTGCACACCTATGTATAAACATGCTGAGAGAAATAGACGAATACATCCGGGGGTAAATCTTTCCTTTTCTTTTTCAATCATATTAAGATAAATGATGATCTTCCTGCTCAAAACTTATCGCTTATTCAGATATAATTGATCATTTTATGGCAAAATTCTTCTCACCATATCGTTAATTGTTAATTTTCGGCGTATTGATTAATTAGACTATAAATTAATTAAATAAAAGCCAAAAATGTTCCCATTATTATTATCATTATTATTAGTAAAGAAAAAGATGATATAAGCAATCTGTTGGACAAAGAAAAAAAAATACTACATGGATGCAATTATTGGAAACTTATAAAAATTTACTTATCTTAGCTTATTAAGAAATATATTTAAAAACATGATAAAAAATTTCAAATAAAGTTTTTTTTCTAATTTTCTCTTTTTTTTTCTTTGAAAGAGAGCAAGAAGATTGAGTAGGGAATTTTTATGATCATTACAGTATGATGAAAAATTTATTACATATTCTGAAATAACCAGAAGTTGAAATCTTATGAATTCTATCACTTTTTCTTCATAAATTCAATTTAAAAAAATTTTTTTCAATGTTTGTAAGTGCAATATTACAATGGATTACTGTAAATATCAAAGGTCTGTGGTTACTCGTTTTAGTCGTTTATTTTCCCATCATTTACCATATCAGGCACATATTTTAACTTTTTTTTTAATATAAATTTCAATTTTAAATCCTTTTTCCACTGTTTATAAGTGCAACACTGCAATTGGGTTACTGTAAATATCAAAGATATGTGCTTACTCGAACTGGTCATTTATCTTCCTCATTATTACCCTATCAGATACATATTTACATAATCAAACCAATGTCATCCCTTTATTGAAAATTTATATTTGCGGTAATTTGTTTAACCGATTATTTGATATCTTTTACCTTTGCTCTCACCTTTGTCATTCTTACTTTATATATTTTAGTTGATATCTGTCTGTTTGATTTGTCGTTCGAGAATTGCTAATTAAAAAGGAACTATTTACAAAGATATATTGGCTTAGGTGACAAAATGATGGAAAGGAAGAGAGGTGGAAAATTTAACCCTTCATCATTATTTTCTGTAAATAAATTGATTTAGTGTTTAAATGCACTAATTAATTATTGCATAACTTATTAAAATTTTGCACTTATCAACTGAATTTGTAAAAAAATTCCATGAGACATTTCATAAGCCTAGACAAAAAAAAAGAAAAAAAATGACGATTAAAAAAAGTGACCTATCGACTTGGCCATTGAGTTTTCTTAATTTTAATTTAAAATTATTTTACTATCATTTTCTGACTTCTTTAAACTTGTATAAAAAATATTATACTATTTGTCTTTTATATTATTTCTATTTCCCTCCATCTAAAATCAATAATTATGAAACTTAAATACTTTTAAATTCATCCCGTGCTATTATTCATCATTAATTTGCTTTTAAGTTATGTCATAAAATTTTTAATTTTTCTTATTTAATTATGTCATAAAATTTTTAATTTTTCTTATTCCATTTTTTCTCTCATTTTTTTCCCAATTTTTGCTGCTTCCCTCTTTCTCTCATTCTTTTTTGACTCTCTTTTCTTGAAATTAAAATGAGGTCAACAAAGGAATAAATTAGATGTCAAAAAATGATAAGTTCTAAGATAAAAAAATTAAGAAAAACATATAATATATATGATTGATTATACATGTATATTAATCTTTTATCGATATGATAATTAAAAGAAACATTAAACGAATATGAGGAATGAAAAAAGGAAAAGAAATGAGCGAAGTATGAAAAATAAAATTAAAAGAAAAAAACACTTTCTGGAAATTGTTTGATGATAATATTTCAAAAAATTCTCATAAAAATTCAAATTTAACAAAAATTCAAAATAAAAGAAATTTTTTCAATATTTATATAAAATAGAAAGTCTTAAATAAAAGAGGAAAAAAAGTAAAAAAAATTTATTCAAATAGTAATATTATCAAAATAGTGTGATATAATGAAATTTCATTTTTTTCTCTATGGTAACAATTAGCTCTTAATCATGTGATAACAAGGTGGTAAACAAAGTTTCAGAACTTGATACCTGGATAATCCACCAATTTTTTATCCACTTTTAACTGATCCTAAATCTCATACTTACTGCCAGAATTATCTTCTAAATTACCCAAAGGATATTCAGTGGTAGCACAAAAGTATTCCAATTATTTCTAGTTTGGGATTAGTGAACGAGGACAGATGATAGGGGAAAGCAAATTTTCATTCATAATTTTATTAAATTTAGCAAATACATTCGAAATTTTGTAATGCTGATTTAAACACCATAGATTTTATTGAATACTTCAATTTTTGAATGTTATTATATTCAAATTAAAGAAATGTAGAAATTTCTCTTTCAATTATTTAAATTGAGTGATGATTTCATAAAATTTTCAAAAAAATAATAAGAAAAGAAAAAAAAACAACGTCACTCTTACTAAACATTATATTTTTTCTTACCATGTATTCATCCATTTTTTTAAACTAGAATATAAGGTAGAAATTCAAATGGATGAATAATCGAAATTCATTCAATGAACATTTAATCAATAAAAACAGAATTTCGAAAAAAAATATTGCCTTTCATCTATTCATTATAATATTTGATATCCTATTTTTGATGATTAAGGGTTAATGAATAAATTCAGTTTATTAATTTATGGAATTTAATAAGATTATTTGAAAGATTTAGAAAACGAGGCGAAATTTTTGCAATTTGTTATGTTGAACTGGATAAAATCAAAAGTAAAACCTCATGCAAATATACACAATGCGGGACATACACAAAACATGTTCATTAATTAGCTCATATTTGCTATAATAACAAAATTATGTCTTGAATTTTCAGATAACTTTCATTCCCACTAAACTAAAAAGAAAATTTAAACTTTTATTTTCTTCAGAATTTAATGGTAAACAAAGTTTAAAATTTAAAATTATTTATGTAAAATTTTATATATACATAAATAATTTGTTCATATTTTCCTCAAATTAAATTATTTAAATGTGATGGATGGATAAATAGGACTCTTAAATTTAAATAAATTTCGAACTGAAAAAAATGAAACAAACCAAGTCGGGGATCATGCGTACCGTACCAACCAGCTGCTGATGGTGCATTTGCAACATAGCTAAAAATGAAAAGTTGATATTTTAACAAAATATATGAGCAAAAAAAAATTGTTAATTTAATAAAAAAATCACAAATAAAAATGGGATTGAAAAATTTATATTTTTAGTAGGATTTATTCTAATTTTTCAGATTTTCCGGATTTGAATTCAATATTTATTTCAGTTTCCTAAGTTTCTTAGATTAACCTTGAAAAATCCGGTGCAGGTTGATAACTATTACCAAAATGACCGGTAAAATAAGGTGATGCACTAAATGCGGATGATGCTGCAGCTGCGCTTGCATGTGTTGTTACCGCTGCCATACCGCTACTTGAACCGGTTGTTCCGGTTACCGTTGATCGATAACCGGAAAGTCCTACTGGTGATGCTTCTAATGATGTTATACTACTCGATGCCGAGTTTGCTGCCATTTTCAGCAAGCGTTGATGAACTTGAGCTGAAATACAATTTCTTATTTCAAGTATTTAAATTCAAATAAAATTCATATATGCAAGTGATCTGATAAATATTGTTCCAAAAATCTGAATCCAATCATATATCTTTTATGGAATAAAAAAAAAAATCCTACAGTAAGTACTATCAAACTGTCCCTTTTAGTTTATTTTTATTACCTAATATATGATAGCTATCTTATCAAATTACCTGAACTATTTACAACATGTCCCATCAAAAATGATTTAATGTTGCCTAATCGTCCACATTTTAGCTTCATATTACGGTATTAACTCCAATTCTTCAAGAAAACGAAACTCAGAAAATTGAAAGATCTAAATTTTTATACAAAAAATTCAATTCAAATTTATATTAATAAAAGTTTATAATTCTTGATTTTAATAGTGAGCTTATAATTCTTGATTTTTTTTGGCCATCGCTCATATTTAAATATCGATTACATGAAATAAACATTTCGTTTATTTGAAATATTAAAGATGAAGAAATTAAATTCATTAAATTATCATTTCCGAAACAATGCAACAAGCTCATTTGTATAAATTGTATATTAAATTCATAACTTCTTCCCAAATTCTTTTTACAGTAATCTTTTACAAACTTTTTTTATTGAAGCAAGAAAAGAAGTCCTATTAGATTGTCTTTCACATTTATCATTAAATTTCAACCACATCAAACTTTTCTATAAAGTTTATGAGGAAAAAAAAGCATTTTACTCGAGATTGTGAGTAATTTGATGGTGAAATTTAATTAAATCATATACCAAATAGCTTTAAAGCCAAGATTTAGTGTTATAATTAATTCATATTTATTGCTCCTCAACTGAATAATTAATTAATTTACTAAGCACAAAATTATTATGTCTCTTATATCGATACATGCTGAAGGAACGAAATTTTGTGCAAGAAATCTTAATTCTAGGTTCAACTGTCAAAAGAAAAAAACTTGAAAAATAGCTATATACCTTTAATTTAAAAAAAATAATTTTAAATTTAATTTCAAAACGAAAAAACCCGATAAATAACTAGGCCTGATTCTGACAATTAGTACGAAATAATTCTAACATGAATATACAGCCGGAAAAAAAAAAGTTAGATAATATAATATCGATATTAGTATATAGATTCTAATAGAATCCTGAAGAATTCCCGCTAACCACTCTCTTTGATCCGTTAACAAGTCAATAATTTATGTAAATATGCTGCAGCTGATTAATTCATTTGATTTAAATTTGTTTTTGAAGTCAAATGAATTTTTTTCAAGACAGCCATTTACTTAACTAATTTAGATGAGATTGAGACAAATTGCTTAGAAATTATAAATTGCATTTATAAAATTATTTAAAAAAGTATTACTGACCAAATGTCTTGTAAGTAGCAATCATGCAAAGAAAAAAAAATAGTTTCTTTGCTAATTTAGATACTTTTTGCTCAGAACGAAATAATTGGCGCAAAAATTTGTCGCAAAAAAAAAAACGAAAATAAGTGAACTAAAACTGGGAATGAATGAAACCGACACAAATTATTTGAAGACTATAAATTGCGTTTATTAAATTATTCAGAAAAGTATTAGTGATTAATAATCCTGGAAATAAAGATCTGTAAGCAAAAAATTATAACAAGTTAATTTTTGATTCTAATTCTTCATTTCCTATAATCATTCAAATATTCTACCAAAAGTTAATTTATTGGATCATGCAAAAGCTTGATATACTGAATAATCGAACTGGTTGCGATAACTGAAAACTTTAAAATTACAAATTGATAATAAAAATCCCAAAAATTATTTGAAATTTTTCACTTCGTATATTTTATTTGAATTTTAAAAAAAAACCAGATTTCGAATTTTTCTGGAAAAAATTGACAAAAAATGAAAAAAAGAATTTTTGAAGAATTTTTCGATCTTTCCTTTTTCTAATCAATTAAGTTATGTACTGTTAATAAATCAAAATTTGACTAGAATATTTTCATCATTGAATTGTGATTGAATTAATTTGTGTGAGGTTTTTTGGGTTTTTTTATTTCTTATTTAAAATTAATGTGCAATTATTGTGTGAGTGAACATTTTTTACCTAGGTAAAAAATAATCAAGTCCAAATATATTTTATTATAAATGCTACTAAAAAATTTAAAAACAACAACAAATATAAACACTAATAAAAAACAAATAACAATAATGCTAATAATAATAATCATAATAATAACTATCAATGATAGATAATCATATTTCAATAGATCCTTGATGATCATCATCACATACTTTTGTACAGTACTTGAAAATGATGAATAAGTGGACTTGAATTTTTGTGATTCATTCTTTCTTCCTTTTTTTTTCTTAAAGTAAAGAAGGAATATTGTAGGAATATAAACGGAAAAAAAGAGAGAAAGAGAGGGAAAGAAAAGAGGGATAAAAAGGAGGAAAAAAGAAAGTTCAAGTTTAGAAATTTTTAGCTGCTTAGTTGAAGTATACTTTTGGAAAATAAAAATGGTCGATTTTTTTTTTTTTGGAACTATCCCAAATAATAAATTTCATATATCTAAACGTTTCGGTCCTTTTAAGATAAATATTGCAAGCAATTCCTCTTCTTTCTCCTTTTTTTCCTCCTCCATTTCCGCCTACTCCTCCTCATTCCTTTTCCTCCTCCCATTCCTTTCTCCTTCATTTTTCTAAAAATCAAGCAAAATACGATAGACATTTTAGTACCTACTAGTACTACTACTACTACCACTTACGACTAAATGGCCACTTGTACTAGAGGGTTTCCACTTATTCAAATTCTTTTTATTTTCCACTTCAGTCCCTCCTCTTCTTTTTCATCCCCTTCTCTCTTTATTTCTTCATTATCTTATTCTCTGACCTCGTAGTTCTATTGGTGGAAAGGCGGATCCAGTTGGTTAAAAAGGTGGTGTCAAAATAAACAACTAGCCAATAGCTGAAGAGCTAAAGGATTTCTAATTTTTAACTTCAAGTAATCTTTTATTATCTGTTGAGGTAATAACGAAAAGACTTTACTGTGCTTTTTTTTTAATATTTAGTTATTTCGCTTTCTTTCCTATTTTTTCTGTGAAATTTTTATATGATTTCAAATTAATTATTAAACCAATATCATCGCCACTTTACATATCACATTAAAATTCAAATAAACATATGAAATACGTTGATAACGTGTATAAAATATTATCATAGTGTTTAATATGTTTCAGTTTATTCTACACTTTTACAATGTACTTGTCATGTTAGTTTACGTAGGAGTATAAGCGTAATGGGAATCAATTCTTTCCTCTTCTTTTTTTTTTGTGATTAAAAACTTATTCACGTGTCTAATATGTGCAGTATATAAAGTATGGATGTAATAAGTATTGCAGATTTCGAAAATGCTACAACGTCACGTTGGTCAGAGAAAATATATGAAAAACTATGCATGCATTTTGTTAAACTAATTTATGAAGGATATGTGAAGTTTTAAATGTGACTAAGTCACGTACGTCACCAAGAACTTCCTTGGTAAGTCTATGAAAATCCCACTGGACAATAGCGCTACTTTGTTTTAAGACTTATTATCTTCATTCCCAACATTTGTAATTCAATTACATAACATGCTTAGCCAGATAATAGTAATCTATCGTCGTTGCCTCTTAATTACTGACTAATTTATTCAATTAATTAAACATTTCGAGATCTATTCAATATTCTTCATTAAGTCCCGAGTCACATTTAACCGCTTAATTTTGCTGCAGCATCGTTTTTTGCATTCAAGAATAAGTGATATTAAATGTTGGAAAAAAAATCAATACTTTCTTTTAAATTGAATCACATTTCCAGATAGAGTATTCTCCATGTGAACTATCATTATAGTGAACAATGAAAATACCTTCGTAAATGCAAATTTATTCTAATGAAAAAATAAAACATAATTCTGGAAAAATTATTTTTTAATTTCATAAAAATTATGAAACTTTACGAATTCTAGAAATATTTGTGTTACACTAAATGATGCATAATGTATGACTGGAATTATGAAAAAAGGCTAAAGATGGTAATTGATGAAATTGATAAAAAATATGATTAAATTCTGAAATTCCTTAGATGATTTTCTATTTGTTAAGAATATCCTTAATTAATTTTATCTTTCACCGAAATGTTACATAATAAAATTATTCCTGACAATTAATAACATTAAATACTTTAAAGAAATTCCATAGTTCTACCAAATGAATTTCAAATTTTGTTGCTGCTTATTATTACTCATTGAATTTATCAACATTTTTAGGCTTTTAATATCATCCGAATAATGTTACATAGTATTGCATGATTTTGTAAAGATTCCTTGTTCTATTGTAAATTATTATCTCTAGTCTATTCATTTATTTATAAGTTACTCATCTATATGAGTTACCCATTTCGTGACATAATACCCGAGAATATTAATCTTATACTTCTTCTTCATCTCTAAGTGTAACTGTTGTTGATGTTTGTGTAATTGATTAACGATGACATTTTCACATTTTTTGAAAGCATGTTAATAACAAGTAAATCATTTTCAGCTTTCCGACATTAATTTTTCGGCTAATCCTTTGAGTTTTTTTTCATCATAAATTTTGTCATTTCTACTTCTATTGTTTGCTAGTCGGTAAAAATTTTCGCAATTTTTTTCATTCTGATTGATTCAAAAGTAAAATTTTCAAAACTCTCAAAAATTTTCGAAAAAAAAATCGAAAATTTTTCCAAAAATTTTCAAAGAATATTTTTTATATTTCAATTTTATAATTAACTGGTTTATTAATTGAGCATGCATTATTTTCCAATTCTTCCCATTCTCAGATCCTGGGGATCAAGGAAGAAAAAAAAAACGAGCGAAAAAATGGTAATATTATCTAGATCAAAAATGAGAACATAATAAAAATGTAGTAGAAGAATACTAAACTAATTATGAAAATATGCATAAGTAATAACGAAGAAAACCTGTGATTACATTTCTATGCTTTCATTTCAACTTTCGAAAATGATTTTTGGTGAAAAACATTCTTTTAATGATAATTTGATTTTCTTGAATTTCCTTGATAAACTTTTGTTTTTGTTTTTTCAAACATTTTTAGCTTAATCCGGATGTTAACTCTTCAAAATGCAACAAAATAAAAATTTCCCTATTATTTGACAATCATAAAATACTAATTTCTTTTTAAAAATGTACTTCATTCTTCTATAAAACATTAGCATTAAAATCAAACGGTAATATCAGCATATTATTTTGTTATCATTTAATAGATTACGATAATTGAATTCAATATTCTCTGACTTAAATATACAACAAGATTACTAATAATAGGGTATAGCTACAATGTAATAAAAATCTTATTATTTTTAAATAAAATTTATAATTAAATCTATGAAATACAAATAAAAATATAATATGTATTGATGAATCGTAATCGAAAAAATGAAATAAAATTGAAAAATTTGCATACACTAGAATAATTTGTCGAATAAAAATTACAGTAATAGGTTGGAACAAATTTTTCAATCAATATTTCTCATCCATTTTACTCAATTTCCTTAATTTTTTTTTCTTTTTTCGCTTAGATCAAAAGCAAAAACAAACAAAGATTTGAAAAAAATCTTATCTCCAAGTGGTTCTTGAAAAGAAGCTACTTTATCAAGTACTCCATCATTGATCCTAATATCAACAGATACTTTCCCTCATACCTAACGTCCTTCGAGTATGGCAACCTGTCAATCATCATATCAGGTTGTCATCAAGCAATTTTCTCATTTTTCGTTCCTTCCTTTTTTCGCCTTTTCATTTGAGTGTATCAAATGTCATTGATCGACCAACATTTTTATTTTTCTGTTCACCATACACGAACTATGTCATTGCATGGACACTGTCAGATTATGTGAAAATTTTTTTTGACAATTATTTATTAAAACTTAAAAAATGAAGAGAGATTGTATAACTAGTCAAAAATTCAATTTAATATAAGATTGATGATGATAGTTTTGTGATCAATTATCATTTTATGATCTGATAAAAAATTAAACGATAACAATTGTCGAATTGATTGATATCGCCGAATTTATAGGAACCAAATATTAGAATAAGGATTTTTTTCCTTTATCTTCGCAGAAAATTTTTTTCATACTTGAAATAGTGAATTTATGTTTACATAATTTAAAAAAGATGAATTTCACGGAATATTATTTATAAACTCAAAAGATTTGTGTAAACCGAATATAAAATGACTTAAATTTCTGAGTATTCTGGTTTACTGAAATTGAAAATTCGATTAGTTCAAACTGTTTTAATTTTATTAAATTAAAATTTAAAAATTGAATCGAAGTACAGATTTTGCTGATAAATTTCACATTTATGCATTTGGAAAAATAATATAATTTTGTGGCGAAAATTTTAGTTTAATTTGCATTTCTTAATAACCTGTCCTATTTTCCACAAATTTTTGAACATCCCAATTTTGAGTATTAAATATTTGAACAGTTTGATATTTAGATTTTTCGATCGGTTCGAAATGATTGAGATTTTGGATTTAAGAAAAAGCTGAACAACGAAGCGTTTGGAATTAGAATATATTTGAATTCCGGTTGTGGATCCGATTAATTCCAATGCACAATACTTGCATCAAAACATGCTACTTTTTGCATGTCTTTGTACTGTTTGTTTTTGTTAATGGAATATCGATTTAGTTGTAAAGGAATAATTAATTACTAAAAAAAAATCAAATAGGATTTAAATGGATTTTGAAATATTTGATGAATCCTGAATGAATAGTTAATTCGAAGTTTTTCTTGAATTACGAATTCACAATTTCGAATAAAATATTAAAGCAGTAATATTCCGGATCATTAAATTTAAATTATGTCGCAGATACTCTGTTTGATTATAAATCGATTAAATCTATTTGTGAGTATTTAGCATTCCACAGAAAGAAATTTTTAAAAAAAATATAAGTTTGAAACTGCTATTTACATGATGAACTGAATTTGAAATCCGGATCTAATATTGCACTAAATTATATAATTTTAAATTTTAATTGTTAAAATCGATAAAATTTTTTATAATAGGTAAAATTTCTTGAATTTAAACATAATAAAGGAAACATTTTAAATTTGATGATAATAATATTGACAAGAATTTTTAATTTTGTTAATCTTTGCAATTATTACTTAAAATTTTACCGCAAATGAAACATATCTAAAAGAATTATTCTAAGTAATTGGATTAATGAATTTTTTTGAATTGAATAATGATGATGATCTTAACCTATAATTAATTCTAAAATTTTAAATGATGAGAAATTGGGTGAAATATTGAATAACAGATGAGGAAGGAGAAATTGACAGATAACAAATGGTGACACCACAATGGACGCGCATATACACACAAATATAGGTACCGTAGTACAAAATGTAAACAAATGAGAATGAAAGCGAAATGGAGCAAGAAGTCAAAAATCATTTAAATCTTCATTTCCATTATCGAATTAGAATATATATCCATTAGTATATCTATCCATTTATTACTATAAAATAATATGGTATACCGCTGATTTCCAAACATTATCTCA
This sequence comes from Onchocerca lupi, assembly GCA_028564675.1. Classification (NCBI taxonomy): domain Eukaryota; kingdom Metazoa; phylum Nematoda; class Chromadorea; order Rhabditida; family Onchocercidae; genus Onchocerca; species Onchocerca lupi. Next base: position 2,078 of record JAOVVO010001062.1, on the reverse strand, counting down.
GATCAATAACTGATCTTTACCTTTTCCTTTTTTTTCTTTGATCACGAATTTTCCATTAATTGTACAAACAAATCCTAGATTATCCATGTAATATTCATAAATAGGATTCGAATATAATAGGTTTTAGTAGTCATTTATATTGTCGCCTTTCTTTTTTACAGTATGAAAAAGGAAACCGCAGGAAAATTATTTGCTTATTTGTCATTTGTAATATTGGTAGAATGTGCTTTTAGACTAGATTACAACCGGACAAATTTTTGTTTTTTGGTTTTTCTTGGGAACATTATTATTTACAAAAGATATTTTGTTATGCGAAAAAATAGGAGAAATGCCGGGAGAGAAAAGGTGGTGGGAAAGAAAAGGACGAGAATGAGCAGAAAAGAGGAAGACAAATTATTTCTTGTTTATTATTTTGTAAATTATAGAAAGTTTTTGCAATTAAATCATATCTTCTATACTAGGAAATATTTTTTCAAGCAAAACTTTAGAATAATAGTTCTTTCTGTTTGTGGTGAGTAAATTATGAAATTTTTTCTTCCATTTCCATTTGAACGAATTTCTCATTTAAGACTCCTTTTTTTTTCACGAGCAAACTTCATGAAAAGTTTTTTGAAAGTGAATTTTTCTTAAAAAAAAACTTTTAGTGCATTATTTATTTTTTTTTTTTTGAAATTTATACTTCCAATTTTTTTGCTGAAAAATTATGGTAAGATAGTCTGCCGAAATTGATATTTAATTTTAAACAACATAATAACTACAGTTAATATGTTAATTTAATATTATAAATTTAAAGTGGTCTTAGCAGCATTAAACAATATAAAGTATGACTTTCACATCATTTTAATATTAGAACAAATTTTTCATTAAACATACATTGGAGGCCGAAAAATTACAGAAAATCTAATTCCTTACTTTATTCCAAATGAATCAATAATACGAACTCTAATTTCTTAAGTGCAATTTCTTCCCTTTTTTTAAAAATGATTTAACAATCTTAGGTTGAAAAAAATTTTGTGAAAATCCAATTTCTCTCTTTCAATCCAAATGAATTATTAATATTACTTACCGATATTATTTAATGGTGACAAGATATCGTTGACACTAAATCGATGATGCATCAGTTGTTTCGTTGTAATATTATTGATCGTTGCACCGGTAGTAGTCATCATTTTTTGCTGCTCATCACTTCGTTTTAATTTATTACTGATTTTATTTGCTTCTATCATCATCCTTTCCACCGTACTTTTCATATTTTCACCGATATTTTTCATGCGGAATGAATTGGATTCTGATGAGGTATTAGTTCCACCATGCAATAATTCTGATTTCATTTTCATGAGCTGAAATTTGTCTGAAAAAGAAAAGAAAAGAAAAACAAAAACAAAAATTTGGAAATTCTATGCTATTTTCGCGATAAAATTTAAAAAAATTTATGTTTAAATTATTTTGTGCTATAATCAAAAATATTTATTACAAGCAATTAATACTTTGTATTTCTTTCAGAAGTTGTAATAAATGAATGATAGTTATCATAAAACATATAATGTGATTAGATGAAAAGTAATTTCTGATGATGATAAATAATATAATGATAAAAATGATCGTAATAGCATTAGTTGTACAATTATAATGATTATTATAGTATATATTAATGAATTGGAAGATGAAAAGTGATTTCTCCATGACGATGATGACAATAATGATGATAATAATATGACAAAAATGATTGTAGAACATTAATTATATAATTCTAGCGATTTCTTTTTGATCATAACAAAATGATTATCAGTCTTTGAAATATCAATAATAGCGATGCCATTATCGCTAATATTTTTTTCTGCATTGATAATAAAGTTATAATTTTACTGACAGCGCCAAAAATATTAATCGAATTACAACATTTTGGCGATTGGAAGATAAAGTGAAACACTTAAATGTTAATAATAATATTCTAATGGTTGGTGATCTTCCAAAATTAAATATATTTCATATAGTGATAACAACAATAATAGTGATATTAATTATGTTAATGATAACAAAATTGTTAATAATAATAATAATAATAATAATAATAATAA
>JAOVVO010001061.1:0-19181 GCA_028564675.1 Onchocerca lupi | reverse complement strand
TATATCTGATGTAGAAAGCATAACAAATAGGTACAGATTGGTTTTCAGGTAGATGTTTAGCGATATTCGCATTTATATCAAATTCTATATCGGATGGTGACGAAACACTTCTTCCAAAAGCAATAATGAATTTCGCTTTATGCAGCTAAAAATTGCAGTTCTATTTGTTTAATTGTTTTACCAATTTCATCGCCGGCAAAATATTATCTAAAACTAAAATATTTTATTACCTAAATTATAGAAAAGTGACAAAAGCAGTCATAAAACTAAGAAATGCTCTCAAAACTCAGGAAAGAGAAAAACAAAAAATAATTGTTACCATCTTCAATTCATCTGCAGAAAGAAACTCGTATCTGAAGAATAATCAGTATAAATTAAATTTAGTAGTAAATTGCTAATAATTGATAGTTATTTTTAGTTTATTATTTGTCAGCAGCATAGCTAAATGATTATGCCACCATGTCCTATTTTAGATAAACTAATTCCAGGCGAATAGTCATTGTGTCAAGTTATATCAACCAAATTATTTCGAATAAATGAAACATTGCTGATTCTGCTGTGCAATTCTAATCCAATAATAATTATCACCATTCAAATGCAGGCAACAGTAAGATTATGCAATTATGATGTTTAATAAGTTGAGAAGTGGACGAATGATGACTTCTTGACCTCATCGTAGGAGAATGTTCAAAAATCCAAGCAGTCATCGTTGTCAAAGCATTTCAATGCTATACGATTATTTCTACTATGCAGAGATGATGATTTGGGAACAATTTGATGGAATAAACTGATCATCGAATAAATTCAAAATGATTGCATCTCAGCAAATGAGAATAGAGAACGGATACTGTTTCCACTGGAGAATACAACTTACCTATTAGTAAGGATGATGAAATCTATAAACGCATCGTACATCTTTGGAATAATTACTCCGCTTCGTGGATGATTGTTGCCTAACATTCCACCTGGAAAAAAGTGAAATTTTATTTGATGATTTACGAAAAAAAAACTAGAATTTTATTTGATTTAGCCGGAATTGAGTTGAATGTTAAATTAATAACTATGGAATTATTTCGGCAAAAGTATGAAATTCAATGAAACTACGAACCAGTTGGTAAATTCAAAAGAATATTAAAACGATTGTTATGTGGAATTATCTGGAAATACAAGCAGTCACATGGCATATATTGTATCGGTGTCGGATTATTGCAATCATCAAATAAAAGAGCAATTTCAGGCTGCCAACTTCGAAGCTGAAACAAGCCAAGTTTGCGCAATTTAATTTAATCTAAATTTTTTTTCGATAATTGGCAATGGATTGGCACTTTTTAAAATGCATTGATTACTACTTTAGTTCAGTCTTCAAATGGCAGAATGAGTGAAATGCTTTGGAAGGACAGAATAAAGACATTCTTCGAAAATTTCTTGATTTGTAAGAAACTAAAAAAAAGGAAAGATTTACGTCAATAAGATTTCAATGGAAGCAATCAAATAAAATAGAATAGTTAATCTAATTACACAGATCAAATTTCATTTATGCAAGTTCCATGAAAAGAAACTAACCTTCAAAAAGTCATTGATGTCAGTTTCTTCATATGAAGAAAAAATTTGCCGATCAATTATATCACTTATTGTACCATTCGTAATGATTAATGGCTTATTCCGACCATCCAACAGTTTGCTTGCAAATCCATGAAACGATTTGCAAGCTCTTCAATAAAATAAGTTAGAATACAGAAAATCTAAAAGGTTGACAATTTCAATTTTTCATTCTATTGGAAAAACATGGTTGGAAGTAAGTCAAAATTTCACAGTAACTTGACAAATTGACTGCAAGACCAACCCGCGCGCAGAGAGCAGATCTTTATTGTTTAAAATTGTGAAACATTGCTTTAGTCTCTTCAGTATCGGATAAGAATGCATTACAACACTCAAATGTTCGTTGGTTTCATTGGATCCATTTGTTTGTTCTAAATTATTTAATTCACAAAGTTTAATTAATCAATGGCAGAAATCTTCAAATTTACCTATAGAAGTCGTATTAATCGGTGCACCGTTGATTGCAATGAAACAAAGGGAAATAAGTAATAACGAAAAGATAATTTCCTTCACTTCCGCGAATTTCCAAGTATTAGCGACCATTTTCGAGGATTCCTAAGTACGAAAAAAAGTTTAATAAAACTGCAGTACTTCATGTAATCATTAGTCAGCGCGCTTACATTTTTAACTAAGCAATTCAAACTTATAATATCACATATGTCGCTAATAACATAATTCTAAAAAAGAGAAATTTTTAATATTTTCAAGCAAAACTTAACTTTGCCCGTATATTTTATAGTTTAAATTAAAATGCAAAACTTTTTGAACTATCTTACTTATCAAAAAATAAGCGTTTTTGTAATTACCAAAGATAAAATACAGAATTCGAAAATCTTAGCAGTTTTTGTTAGGTAAAATTGAAACAAGAAATTTGTCAGAGTTTTCGAAATTAATTCGTATAATAAGATATAAAAGTATTGGAGATAACTGTGAGAGGTATCATTTGCGGCAGTAAAAGAAAATTGAATTGCTTTGAAATCACAGGTGAGAATTTATTTGCTGTAATAGTCGTCACAAAGAACTTCGTTTAAATCCTGAATGATTTAGTTAATTAATATGCGAAAATTATTGCATGACACCATCGACAGGCTACGATGAACAAAAAAGATAATTTTTTGACAATTGCATCCTTCTATTGAATAGAAATTTTTTTAATAAACTATTAAACACAAAACCAGATTATTCTTGTCTCATATGCTGTGGTTTTTATCTTTCGAAATCCGGAAAACTCAGAAGCTTCATGATTATCCATACAATTTTAAAAGAATTCAGTTTGATGAGAGTTCCTCAATATTTTATTCTAGCCTTTCGTTCAAAAAATTATTTTTTTTCAGCAAGAGGTTAAAAATCGGTGAAATATACATGAATCAAACGTAATCTGTTTTCTTTTTTCATGTCAAATTATTGTCGCTTATGGCATCTTTGCATGATCGTTTTTGATTTCAGAAACTTGATTAATTTCTGGGCTCCACCTTACTTCTTAACTTTTGACGTTTTCATCTCAATGCTTTTCTTTGTCTTTCTGATTTGCGCATTATTTACTTTAATTTCTTAAGATCATTTCAATAAAACTGGTAAAATTATTGTCGCGAAAGTCACGAAGACTAAAATAAAATGTTTTTCACGGATTCATAATTCATTAATTATTTCATTTTAGTATTTGTTTTAACTTTTTATCTCAATTTACTTACACTATAAAAATTTATTCTATTTGGATAGTTATGTAAATTTTTTTAGATTATAATCTTAAACATCCGTTACATCATCATCTTGAACATCTGGTCAAATTATTTTTTATAAGTCATCTCTCAGATAAAGGATTTATCTCAATATGCAAATTTACAACGTTTTCCCACATTGAGAGATGAATCCGTTATCTAATTTGTATTCATTTTAACATGGATAATTATGCACATCTGTTTGCTAATCTATAACAAAAAAAATGTGTTTCTCATGCAACCATTTTCTCCATAGCATGAGAAAACTGTAATCCACTTTTGTATTCTGCTGGTTAATAAAAACCACTCCCACTACTTAACAAATATAAGCTTGTATCTCGCTTACAAGATCATCACTGTTATCATTTGCGCTTGCAAATCATCACGGTTACGCCTTTACTTCTTTATTTCACCTTTCCCTTTTTACTTCTACTTATAACTGTTACTCTTTCTACCTTTACTATTATTATTGCCTTTACCATTATTATTGCATTTACTATTACTTTCTTCCTGCTATCAACTTGTTTGACCACAATCAATCCTAAGAATTTCGTCACAACAAAATTTCCACGACACAATATTTTTGGTGCCCGAGGTGAGGGTGATAATGTTGACCTCTCTCAGTCAATCAGCATAACCAACAATTGGTAGATTAATCGAACTCTTGGAAGAAATCAAGGGACTTGATTTATCAATACTAGATCGAAACCAGCCGCTAGAAAATCAAGAAAAGCAATACGAAATCAAGAAACGGATCATCAAGAATAAAATTAAGCGACTCGAAATATATGTTGGTACATTGGAAACAATCAATCAAAAATGGTTGAACCTTATACAAAAAACTACGAAAATAACAAAGAAAGAAGAAGGAAAATACGAGGAAATGGTCAATGATAAAAAAGATATTTTACACATGATTAATAATGGTAAAGATATTATTATTACCCTAAATTCATATTATGATGACTTGGAATTAGCCCATCAACAGGAAAGGTTGATAGTTATTAAAGAAAAAGAAATAACGAAACCCTCATCCACCTACCAGAAAAAGAAATAACGAGACCCTCATCCACCTACAGCTACCACTACCAACCTTTAGTGGAGATCTGAAGTTGTGGCGAGAATTTTGGAATAGCTTTAATACAGCTATACATCTTCAGGAAATTCCAAACATTCAGAAGCTCACATATTTGATTTCATGTTTAAAAGGAGAAGCATTGGAGGCTATAAGAGGATTTGAGGTAGCCCCAGAGAATTATGAATTAATGAGACAGGTTTTAATCGATAAATATGGTAATCCGGCTACTATCAAGAAATCGTTATATAACGAATTCCATTCCATTCAACGGAACGACAAAGACTGGAAATCAAGAGTCGAAGCGATGGAAAAAATCCTTCGACAGTTAGAAGCATTGGGCGAGAATCTGGAACATTCCAGTATTGAAGCAACAATTGAAAGCAGACCACCACTATGGATTTTGGATAAAGTCTATCAAATGAAAACAGAAAGAGAAACTTGGACAGTAAGTAGTTTACGAAAATTTCTAATGACATTAATTCAAAGAAATGAAGAAGTAAATAGGAATCAAATTTCCCATCAGGAACCAATTCCAAAAAGAATACCTCATTTTCAAATGGAGAGAGGAACCTCCGCCTTATTCATAACAAAACAATAATCTGGAGCAGGAAGCTTTCAATCAAGTAATAAAACAAAGTTTAACAAAGAAAGAAGACCATGCATATTCTGCAACAAAAACCATTGGGATAATAAATGTCCAAATTGACTCAGGCTAAAAAATGATTCGAACGCCTGAAGGAGCTCAAGGCATGCACTAACTGTTTCCGCACGAACCATGCAACAAGTTATTGCAAACAAAAGAAACGTATATGTTTCCACTGCAAAGGCCAACACAAGACGGCGTTGTGCTACAAGAAATATGGTGCTATCAATAATGTTCCCAACAAAGAAGAAGCGAATTCAACGATCATTACAAATTCACTAAATCAACCAATGAACCATCAAGGTAGGAAGTTTTTATTATTATGTAAAGAAATTGAAGCAGTTAATCCAGATCAACTGGAGATTCGAGAAGAAGCTTTAGTATTATTTGATCCAGGTTCCAATCATCTTTTGTATCAAAAAAGCTAGCCAATCGTTTAAATCTAACCGAAATTATGAAGGAAGAATTAAAGCTCTTTTCTTTCCGTAATCAATTTCCCAAACCTTATCAAACAAATTAATTAGAAATCGGAATAAGAGCTTTAGAATCTAAAATCATAAATGTCAACGCTTTTGTATTGGACTATTTAACAGAGAAATTACAAATTATTACTTCAACTTCTTATGATATAGATTATATCACACGTCAGAAGCAGATGAGTCGCAAGGGTATTGGAGACGACCCGACATTATAATCGGAAATGATTTCCTTGAGTTTATGCAACCGTACAAATTCCAGCGCATGTCATCAGGATTTTATCTACTTCAAACCAAGGTAGGACCTACAATAACAGGTCATGGATATACTAATATGTCCTGTAAATCTGATAATTTTAATTCTATCAACGTAACCACTGTTATTACCAATCCAGACATTGACCAGTTTTGGGAATTGGAAGTAATAGGGATCCAAGAACAACCAAATGACCAAGATGACGAGAAGGCATTGGAACAATTTAAAAATTGGTTGTTTGATCTTTGACATTCTTCGTTTACTTTGATTGCATCCTTTTACTTCTCCAACATTTTCCCGCTTTTTGACTTTTGAAATTCACATATACAACCAATCATATCGTTCGATTTTCGCTAAAACAAGCATTCACTATGATAAACATGTTTTATCATGATAATGTTAAATGCAAAGAAAAAATATATATATTTCCTACTGTTTTTATTTCGAAGAATAATCGATCAATTGTAATAGATAGAAAAGAAAAAGATGTTTCAAATTGTTATTGAATTGGAATTTTTCTGCAATGTTTTAAAATGAATCAATGGGAATTAATTTTTTAATTCAAAATAAAATTAGCGCTAGAATCAATTGTACTGCAACTTGCGGTATTTGAAATAAGTCTTGAAAAATTGATGAAATCTCAGGAATAAGAGCTAAAACAACATTCTAGAGAAATTCATGGAAAAATTTCCAGAAAATCTGTTTTTTCCTGAACAATCCCAGATATTATTATAATTTCGAACAAGCTCAGTAGCTTCCAATTAAATTTTTTCAAATCACTTTTTCTAATACAACGAACACAATGGATCTAGACTTAATAATTCCCGTATTCTTAACTGGTGCAGCAATAACATCAATTGATATCATATTATTGATTTCTGTTACCAATATTATTAATATTTTTGTTACCAAATTTTCATCAATTATTGATGTGATTACTATCACTTTGATCAACCGTTGATATTATCACATGGTTAAAATATGAACTTTGTCATTACTGCAATTCTCTCGCTTTCTTATGAAATATTGCCACGCCACTAATATTATCGTTTATTCAAAGTTTCACATTTGCTAAAAGAAATTTTTTGAAGGAATTTTCTGCTAAATTCGTATTTTTTTGGAATTTAATAAAAGAAAAATGACAATATCGATCGACTTGAATAAAATTTCGGTGCATAAATACAGCGATTTTTTTGAAAGCAAAAATATGCAATTTTTGAAAAGGATTTTATCGCATTCTCTAAAAAGATTGATTTTTGGTAATGGCATATTCTGGAGAGTTACTAAAAGAAATATGAATCATAAAGTGTATCAGTAAATAGTGAAATTTAAAATTAAGTTAAGTAATTTTTTCGCAATATTTCATGATAATTATAGGCTTTTGATGAATTAAGATGCAGCTAAATTTCAAACTTCGAAAACTGAGTGTTTCCTTTTAATCAGACATGCAAGGTCTTTCATTTGAATTCTCATCAGAATATAATCTGGTCGAAATTTGCAAATTATTAAAAACTTCTCCAATAAAAAAATTACAAATGAAAAATGATAGCAAATTCGATAAGCAAATACAATAACGAATAGAATCTTGCAACAATTATTATAACATATAAAAAATTAAATGATAAAATAGATGAAGTTCCATTTGATTATCATTCAGAATTCTACATTCAATTTCTAGCAATCATTTTAGCTATTCAATCAATAAATAATGCATAAATATCAAAGCAAACCATCACAATATTCAAGTCATCTAAACATAATAATTTCATAATCTTGCAGTTGAAATTATTTTCTCTATTAATACAATAGTGGCAGAGATATCTTTTGTTGCTGCATATTCAAAGAGTTCACTGTAGAATATATACCAATTGATCTAGAAGCATATTTATCTCTTCATTCAATAGCAACAACCACAACTTATGAAAGTACGCAAGATTTATCCATAATTAGAGCATAATTGAACTATCCTTTTTGCCGATTATATTGATAAACTTGAAGAGAATGCAATTTAGAGCAACATTGATCGTTTGCTATCAATATTATAATTTAGGATAACTTCTGCTGTCGGCATGGTCAAATATTTCACTGTAGAATAAGGCCTTTAGATAGAATTTATATGCGTTCTTTTTTTATGCTTTTCCAAATTAAACTTCAGACTGAATTTTTTTATCACATTCATCACGTTTGAATGGCTTTATGCCGTGTATATCCGCTCATGCCTTCTCAGATTACTATAGTCATTGAATCCTTTGCCGCATTGATCACATTTGAATTGATATTTAGACTCGTACGTATCCGTTCCTATCTTCTCAAATGAACGCACTGTTTAAATCCTCTGACTGACGCATTCATCATATTTGAGATGGCATTGAGCCCGGTTGTATTCATTCGCTCATGTCTTCTCAAATCATTGCGCCATCTGAATGCTTTGCAATATTGATCACGTATGAACAGTCTTTTCTCTTGAATTTTTTTTGTTTCTCTATTTTCTTTTTCATGTCTTTTCAAATTCGATGGATGTTTAAATTCCTTCTCACATGGCTTACATTTGAAGGATTTCTCGCTCGTATGCTTCAGATTATGAATTCGCAAGTCGCTTGCGCAATGGAATTGTTTATCGTATACACCGCATTTCAACCATTGTTTATTTGCTCCGCTGTTCTTAGTTATAATTATTTCACCATCAGTTAGTTCCCTTTTCTGCACTATTTTCAGATTTGATTTCTGATGAAGATTTCTGGAGTCGAACTGTATGATCTAAATCCAGTTGTGCTGTCCGTAATCCTTACATTGAAAATTCAACTACGTTTGGTACCTAAAATAATTCAATGATTGATTTTATAATCTAAACGATCTGATGATTATTTTTCTTGAAATTTTCGAACAATTGCATTCTACCGATATCATTACGAAATCTTTGAATAGCAATACTTTGTTGCTATTTGGTGTTGCTATTAGCGCAGTTCATCGAAAAGTTTGAAAAAAGTATCAGTTCTGGTATTTTATGCTGCTAATTTGAAATAAGTTATGATGTAGACGTACTGGAAAGATGAAAGATGTATGTCCATAAAATGATTCGAAAGTTCATCGTACAAACTTTTTATTTTCACCTTAGCTTTTGCCACATAATCTGGTCACAAAACATAGGCTACTTTGAAAATAATAAGGAAGATAGATAAGAAATGGAAAAGCTCTAATACCCCAAAATTTTTTCACTGGAAAAATTCTGCCCTTCATTCAAACAAAAAATTTATGAATGATAAATTAGATTGTGTTTGATCCATGTATGTTTCATCAATTTTTAAGCTCTTACTGAGAAATTAATAATTTTTCAAAAGAATGGCTAAAACAAGAAACTCTCAGCATACTGAATGCTTCGAAAATTGCATTGATAACTACAAAGTTTTTGAGTTTCCTGGGTTCCAAAGAATAAAAATAGCAGCATATGAAGCAAGAATAAAATGGTAAGTTTTGGTGTTTAATCGGTTTATAAAAAAAAATTTTCGTTCAATAGAAGGATGAAATTGTCAAAAAATTACAGTAATCCCTTTTGTTCAGCCCTGCCTGTAGATGGTGCCATGCAGTAATTTTCGCATATTAATTAATTGAATCATTCAGGATTTTGAAATAAAACTTTGCTGATGACCATTACAGCTATTACAACATATAAATTCTCACCTATGATTTCAAAGTAATCCAATTTTCATTTACTACCGCAAATGATACCTTTCACAGTCATCTCCAATACTTTTATATCAAATTATATGAATTTATTTCGAAAACTCTGACAAATTTCTTGTTTCAATTCTACCTCACAGAAACTGCTAAGATCTTCTAAATTCTGATATTATCTTTGGTAATTACAACAGTGCTTATTTTTCGATAAGTAAGATAGCTCAAAAAGTCTTGCATTTTAATTTTTTGCTTGAAAATATTAAAAATTTTTCTTTTACAGAATTATGTTATTTGCGATATATGTCTATAATAAGTTTGAATTGCTTAGCTAAATATGTAAGAGCGATGACTAATGATTACATAAAGTATTGCAATTTTAGTAAGCTTTTTTCATTCTTAGAAATCTTCAAAAATGATCGCTCATACTTGGAAATTCGCGGAAGTGAAGAAAATTCTCTTCAAGTTGTTGCTTATTTCCTTTTGTTTTACTGCAATCAATGGTGGATCAACTAATACGATTCTTACAGGTAAATTTAAAGATTTCTGCCGATTGATTAATTAAACTTTACAAAAATTAAATAATTTAGAAGAAATAGATGGATTCAGTGAAACTAAGGAACATTTGAGTGTTGTAATGCATTCTTATCCGATACTGAAGAGACTAACGCAATACTTCGCAACTTTAAACAACAAAGATTTATTTTCTGTACGCGGGTTGGTCTTTTGCAGTCAATTTGTCAACTTACTGTTAAATTTTCATTTACTTCCAACCATGTTCTTCCAATAGAATGAAAAATTGAATCTGTCAACCTCTCAGATTTTTTGAATTCTAACTTATTTCATTGAAGAACTTGTAAATCGTTTCACGGACTTGCAAGCAAACTGTTGAATATACGGAACAAGCCACTAATCATCACAAATGGTACAATAAGTGATACAATTGATCAGCAAATTTTTTCTACATATGAAAAAATTGACGCAAATGACTTTTTGATGGTTAGTTTCTTTTTATGAAACTTACATAAATAAAACTTGAAATGGGTAGTTAGATAAGCTATTGTATTATTTAAATCCTTCCTATTTTTCAATTTCTTACAAATCAAAAAATTTGCAACACAAATATTTATTCTATCTTTCCAAAGCAGTTTAATCATTCTGCTATTTGAAGAGTGAACTTGTGGAAAGCGGTAAAAATACATTTTAAAAAATACCAATCATCGAAAAAAAATTTAAATTAAATTGCGCGAACTTGGCGTGTTTTAGCTTCAAAGATGGCAGCCTAAAATCGGTCTTTTATTTGCTGACTACAATAATCCGACACCGACACAATATATGCCATTTGACTGCTTTTATTTCCAGATAGTCCCATATGACAATCGTTTTGATATTGTTTTGAATTTTCCAACTGGTTAGTAAATTCATTGAATTTTATATTTCTGCTGAAATAATTCCATAGTTATTGATTTAACATTCAATTTAATTCCAGCTCAATCAACTAAGATTCCAGTCTTCTTTGCATAAATCATCAAATAAAATATGACTTCTTTTAGGTGGAATATTAGGTAATAACCATCCACGAAGCGCGGTGATTATTCCAAAGATGTACGATGCGTCTATAGATTTCATGATTTCTCCTGATAGGCAAGTTTTATTCTCCAGTGAAAACAATATCCGTTCTCTGATCTCATTTGCTGAGATGCAATCATTTTGAATTTATTCGATGATCAGTTTGTTCCAACAAATTGTTCCCAAATCATCATCTCTGCATAGTAGAAATAATCGTATAGCATTGAAATGCTTTGACAACGATGACTGCTTGGATTTTTGAACATTCTCCTGCGATGAGGTCAAGAAGTCATCATTCGTCCACTTCTCAACTTATTAAACATCATCACCGTTGCACAGTATTACTGTTGCCTGCATTTGGATGGTGGTAATTATTATTGGATAAGAGTCTGACAGCAAAATTACTGTTGTTTCATTTATTCGTAATAATTTGGTTAATATAACTTGACATAATGACCTGAATATTCGCCTGGAATTAGCTTGTCTAGACGGGGATATGATGGCATAATCATTTGGCTATGTTGCTGACAAATAAAATAAAATAGTTATCAATTATTAATAATTTACTATTCAGTATATTTCATAATAATTATTTTTTAGATCTAAGCGCCTTTCTGCACAAGAAACGAAGATGGTAACAATTATTATCTGTTTTGGAAGTATTTCTTAGTTTCCTAACTGTTTTTGTGGTTTTCTTATAATTCAAGTAATAAAATACCTTAGTTTTAGATAATATTTTGCCGGCGAACAAATTGATAACATAATTAAACAAATAGAACTGCAATTTTCAGCTGCATGAAGCGAAATTTATTATTGCTTTTGGAGGAAGTGTTTCTTCATCATCTGATATAGAATTGGGTGTGAATTCTATTATCGCTCCACATCTATCTGAAAACCAATCTGTACCTATCTGCTATGCTTTACACATTAGATCCAACTATAGATATAGATGGTAATTCAAATTCCTTGATGACTTATACTGATCGGAAATAGTCGGATTTGATGGGAATATTGTAAAAAGTAACATGTACGAAACAGTCAAATGAAAAATAAGTAACGGATATTAATATTAAATTTCATATAATCACAATTTCAGGAGGTCTAGTCTATTTCTGGTGTTTAGTGGTAACAACGTTGAAGCGTCGACGTTTCTCGTAGAAACAACCAATGAAGAGAAGCTGAGAGAGAAGCTTTTAAAATGGAAGGTTCAATTTATTCCTCATCCTTTTTATTGCTCTTTTAGCTTGAATTTATTTAATCGGAATTGATTATAACTCTCAGTAGAGCTGAAGTTTAGCGAAAACATTGCCATATTTACAAATGGTTAATTTACGAATTGCGAGTTATTTTGTGACTTTTCAACTTTTTTTTCCAATTCATTGTTATTTCCTGTTGGTTTTGCATGCCGTTTTTCCAATCCTTTTCTTTTGCAGTCTGAATTAGACTTTCTTGAAAGCCATCACATAATTCCGTTTCATTTCACAAAGGAATCGACGGAACCAAAGAATAGTGAAAATATATTCAGGTTCGGAAGTTCAATTTTTTTTTTTTAGATTTATAGCGAATGTCATTACTTCTCGCAATTCCATTTTCAGAGAGGTATTTGGTATTCATCCGCTTACTTTACGGTTATCTGCATCTGATTTGGCTGAAACTGGTTTAATTCATTGCAATTCCACGACAAACACTTCGAGAAATCCGAGCTCAGTGTATGCGATAGTTGGTTATAAGAAATTTGGCTACATAACAACGAATCTGTTATAACTGAACGAAGTTAGTATATTATTGAGAAATTTCCCGAATGTTAATAAAAAATACTATGCGATTTCCTTTTACTATAGAAACAATCTCAAAAACAGTCACATCTATCAGTAAAAGATGAATTACAAAATATGAATGTAATGAATCAGTAATTCAATAACCTAGTATAATTTCAATGTTATGATCGAAGATGCTCAGCTAAATGTACCCTTTTTCAATTGCTTTGCAATCATATATCTTTTTAATATTTCATCGATGTTATTATTTAAACAAATTGCCAATGATTATTTGCTGTTATACTTGCAAGACACATTTCAAATTAAAAATAAATTATCTGTTCATAGTTTATAATGAACGTATCAGAAATCATAAATATACATTCACTTATAATCTTAATTCGGGAATGCTTTTTTAGAATGTTCCATTCCGTACATGAAAAATTATAATTATTTTTGATTAAATGCCTCAGTTTTTTAATATTTTTTCATTAATTAACGAAGTTGATTTGAAAGGTCCTGTCAAGACTGTTGCTTCTTCGACATTTCTCATCAATTTTTTCACTGCAAATTGCGTGCCGTTGCAAAGCTTTGATTGGTTGATATTTCGCAACATGACAATTGGCGCGCCATTTTTTTTGTTTTTTTTTTCTTAGATATGAAATGCTTTGATTCGCGGTATATCCGCAAGCATAGATTCTCCATGTTAGGGCTGTTTAATTTGTCCGGCAGCGCAACAATTTACTTTCGTTTCACAATTAAATTTCAGAGCCTTGCAATAGGGACACACTTCAGCCATAGTGCCGATGAGAACATGCGACTCAAACTATGACCATCAACCACCTTCTAAAATTTTTTTTTTAGTTACATCGGAAAATCATAGTTTTATACGAATCCTAACTATGAATGCAGCATCGCTCATGAATAATTCAGAAATTGTCACTTAATTCTTTAATTCAGAATAGCATGAAATCACGGGAGAGTTTTTATACTAATCCAATATGTAAATTCATCACTAAAGGACGACGAAAATTGTTCTTTGATCGGATCAAAAACTTAATCAAATTTATATACTTCATGTTTGAATTTGTTAAATTTTAAAAATTTTGTTCCTTTGAAATACTAATCTTTCCAAGAGAGATTTAGAATTAAAACTTAAAATTATTTGCCAAAAAAATTAATATCTGAATGCAGTCAGTTTTTGAATCTGCATATAATTCCTACGTGTAATTGCATCTGTATGTGTATAGTACACGATCAAAGTCATGAATTCCAACAACATTCAAATTTGTTTCGACAAGGAGAACTGCAAACAAAACAATTTAATTGCATTGAAAAGATTCAGTATTCTCATTTATTTGAAATTTCGAATTGTGAAAATTAAATGTTTCTAATTAACATTGCTCATCACTAATTGAGACTAAAAGGCATGATTTATTTACAGAGAGGCAATTCTTGATTTCTTAAAATGATGTAGCTTTTAATCTATCAAAAAATTAGGGATATGATTCCTAATTAATTTGCGAGAAAAAAATTGAAGGAGTTTTGAAAAGATTTTTTGGGGCGAATAATTTTTTTGTGTAACAAAGAAAAAACAAAAATTCTTTAACAGTTGAATCAAGATTTCAAATTTATTTTTAATCTAAATCATGGGAGCAAAATCCAAGAGGAAAAGTGAATTAAGGTGAAATAAGAAATCAAATTTAACAACTTTTTCCAAAACACTTAAAATTTGCTTCATCGAATACATATTTATAATTCGCTAGATAAAAAAATTTACGTTCATCATTGATGTGCATCAATATCACATAATTCCATGAACTTGTGTTTCTTTCTTGTATTCCTTTCATTTTTTGTCATGCGATGAATTTCTGTAAATTAAGAAAGCATATATAAAAGATCAAAAGTACAAGTACTTGAATAAAACAGTAGGGAATTCAGTTTATTCATAGTAATTCAAGTTTTACTGTTTTAAAGTAATTTACATGCGTCCCGTAAGTTACAAAAAGATTTAAAGCTAAGAAATTCAGATTTAAATTAATTTTGTTCACATACTCTTAAATAAATTTCTCAACCTAATTTTACAAACATAAATTCTAATAAATATTCGCAATCCTGAAGTGGTTTGCTGGATGATATTTTCCAGTTAAGAAAATCATTTTGAGAAAAGTCGACACTGAAATGATAGTCTCTCACAAATAAAACTATGAAAATTAAAAAGAAATTGGGAAAATCAAACGAAAATAAAAAAAAATTTTGATACAATGAAGCATGAAAAAGTTCGAAATTATTTAAAATGAAAAATGAAAGAAAAGAGAAAACTTGTCAAGCAGTATATATTGCAAGAGAGAAAAGATCGAATTAGAAGCTCACAATGTTGAGCGATAATTATTATAAATTGTTGTCTGATAGTAAGCAATAATAGTAGTAAGCTTATTGAAATTTAATTTCAGTATGTTCTGATTAATGATAATTTTTTACTTTCTTTTAATTTCTTTTCTTTTTTGTCTTTTGTTTCAAATTTTTTCGACTATTTTACTCTAATTTTTTTCTTTTTTTTTCGGCTCTTCATTCTAAAGCATTCCAGATTCCTGTAATATAAAAATTAAAAAATAGTATTCATTGAATTGAATTGAAATTTAAAAAATTACATAAATAATGCATTTTAAATTTAGATTTAATTTAAAGAACTGTAATATTATGAGATTTTTCAAACAAAGTATTAATGAGTGATATATTAATAGGCAAGAAATTAATAGCGTTGGAATAGAATATTTTGAATATTTATCAACAACTTTTGATTGGTTATTAAAAGTTTACATTTTGAATCCAATGAATTGTTGGTCTATTTTGTCATTAAAAAAACGATTATTTGCTTGATGAGACAGTAGCAATTTGCTCAAACGTTTCATCAAATTTTAATGAGCAGTAGTTGATGATATGATGAATATTTCAATGCCAGTTAAGTAGCAATTATTTGAAGACTTATCTGTGATATATCGCAAAATAATTCAAAGGATGTGTAAATGTGAAATGTAAAAAAATGTAGGAATAAAGTAAAATAAGATATAATAAAAATATGAATATTTCTAATCCTATGTAAAGTGCCAGCAAAATCTACTGATGAAGTTATTTTACAATTCTTTAATATCCTTTATTTGTGATTTTTGTTTTAGATTAATTTTAAAACCTTAATATTTCTTTTTATTCTATATTAGGAAATAATACCATATTACTGTTTTACTAATATTTTATTTTAATTGATTATGCGTTATGCAAATTTTGCGAACCGATAAATTGAATTGAATAATTGATTTTGTATAATAAAAATATAAAATTTGCTAGTCAAACTTGAATTGCATGATATTTATCACTCAAAAAACATTAATTACAATTAATTTAATGACTAAGATTTCTTGAATAATGCAAGTTTTTTTAAAATAACATATGGCAATATTTTTATCAGTAAAATTTATTGTATCAAGCATATGGAATAGGAAATTACTTGCAATTTTATTAAAGATACAATTTTTTAAAACAGGATTCCAAAATAGAAATGAGATTTCAAATTTCGAAATTTATCAATTTTTAATTAAATTTTTGTTGATCAAAATACAAAAAAGCATGCATTGTTTAGCATGCATTGTCGCGGATTTTTTCTCAGGCGTGAGTGATGTCGATCAATAGCCAGAAACTACTAATGAATTTAGGCGAGTTGAGATGAGTTGTGTCAAGTCGAGTTTGGCCAAATTATGTCGAGTCGAGTTGGTTGAGTAGCGGCTAGACCGTTTTAATAAGACCATTATTTAAAGATGGCTATTTTCTTAATACAACAAGATTTATTTATATTAGAAAGGGGAGTGATTTACATTAAACACCGGAAGTTGATCAGATTCAATCACAACAGAAGCATCGTAACAAGATCTGATGAGGAAGTTAGAATATGAATTTGAACAAAGATGGGAATTTGGATAAATATTGTAAGCAATTGATGGCAAAGATATTTCCTGTATGACAGGAATACAAAGATATTAGCATAGATAAAAACAGAAAAAACGTGCAAATGCAATGGGAAATAAATCTAAGGAATGTAAAATGATTCACAACATTGGTTACATTCATTTACAATGACGAATTTATGGGATTATTCATTTAGCTGGAGTTTTGCGATATGGAATTTGCGACAATTGTATTGATGATTACAAAGTTTCTGAGTTTCTCGGGTTCCAAAGAATAAAAGTCACAGCGTACGGAGCAAGTTTGTGAATAATCGGTTTAAAAAAATTTTCCTTCAATAGAAGGATGAAATTGTCAAAAAAATACAAATAAACTCTTTGTTCGTCTTTGCTGTCGATGGTGCCAAGCAGTAATTTTTGCATATTAATTAACTGAATTATTCAGGACTTTGAAACAAAGTTTTTTGCTGATGACTATTACAGCTATTACAACATATAAATTTTCACCTATGATTTCAAAGTAATTCAATTTTCGTTTCCTACCGCAAATGATACCTTGTCCAGTCAGTACCAATACTTCCACATCAAATTATACGAATTTATTTCGAAAACTCTGGCAAATTTCTTATTTCAATTCTACCTAACAAAAACTACTGAGATTTTCCAAATTCTGCATATTTTCTTTAGTAATTACAATTGGCTTATTTTTTGATAAGAAAGATAATTCAAAAGTTTTGCATTTTAATTCAATCCATAAAATCCAGAGAAAAGTTAAATTTTGCTTGGAAATACTAAAAAAAATTTTTTTTTTCAGAAGTATTGTGAAATACGTTATTTACGAAATATGTCATACGATAAGTTTCAATTGCTTAGCTAAAAATGTAAACGCGATGACTAATGATTGCATGAAGTACAGCAATTTTACGAAACTTTTTTAAGGATTTTTCGAATATGATCGCTCATACTTGGAAATTCGATGAAATGAAGGAAATTCTCGTTGTGTTGTTGCTTATTTCCTTATGTTTCACTGCAATCAACGGTGCACCAATTAATACGACTTCTACAGGTAAATTTGGAGATTTCTGCCACTTGATTAATTAAACTTTGTGAAATTAAATAATTTAGAACAAATAAATGGATTCAATGAAACTAACGAACATTTGAGTGTTGTAATGCGTTCTTATCCGATACTGAAGAGACTGAAGCACTATTTCGCAACTTTAAACAACAAAGATTTGTTCTCTGCGCGTGGGTTGGTCTTTTTTCAAGTTACTGTTAAATTTTCGCTTTCTTTCAACCATGATCTTCCAATAGAGTGAAAAATTGAATCTGTCAACCTCTTAGATTTTTTGAATTCTAACTCATTTCATTGAAGAACTTGCAAATCGTTTCATGGACTTGCAAGCAAACTATTGGATGGACGGAATAAGCCACTAATCATCAGGAATGGTACAATAAGTGATACAATTGATCGGCAAATTTTTTCTTCATACGAAGGAACTGACATCAATAACATCAATAACTTTTTGAAGGTTAGTTTTTTTCATGAAACTTGCATAAATAAAATTTGATCTGTTTCATT
This sequence comes from Onchocerca lupi, assembly GCA_028564675.1. Lineage (NCBI taxonomy): Eukaryota > Metazoa > Nematoda > Chromadorea > Rhabditida > Onchocercidae > Onchocerca > Onchocerca lupi. The sequence continues at coordinate 875 of JAOVVO010001061.1, read as the reverse complement.
AGATTAACTATTCTATTTTATTTGATTTTTTCCATTGAAATCTTATTGATGTAAATCTTTCCTACTTTTTAATTTCTTACAAATCAAGAAATTTTCAAAGAATATCTTTATTCTATCCAAAGCATTTTAACCAATCTGCCATTTGAAGATTGAACTTGCTGAAAGCAGTAAACAATGCATTCTAAAAAGTGCCAACCAATTGCGTATTAGCGAAAAAAAATTTAGATTAGATTAAATTGCGCAAACTTGGCTTGTTTCAGCTTCGAAGTTGGCAGCCTGAAATTGCTCTTTTATTTGACGATTGTAATAATCCGACACCGATACAATATATGCCATGTTACTGCTTATATTTCCAGATAATTCCATATAAAAATCGTTTTAATATTATTTTGAATTATCCAACTGGTTAGTAATTTCATTGAATTTCATATTTCTGCCGAAATAATTCCATAGTTATTAATTTAACACTCAATTTAATTTCGGCTGAATCAAATAAAATTCCAGTTCTGTTTGCATAAATCATCAAATAAAATATTACTTTTTTTCAGGTGGAATGTTAGGCAACAATCATCCACGAAGCGGAGTAATTATTCCAAAGATGTACGATGCGTTCATACATTTCATCATTCTTCGTAATAGGTAAGTTTTATTCTCCAGTGATAACAATATCCGTTCTCTGTTCTCATTTGCTGAGTTGCAATCATTTTGAATTTATTCGGTGATCAGTTTATTCCATCAAATTGTTCCTAAATCATCATCTCTGCATAGTAGAAATAATCGTATAGCATCGAAATGCTTTGACAACGATGACTGCTTGGATTTTTGAACATACTCCTGCGATGAGGTCAAGAAGTCATCATTCGTCCACTTCTCAA
>JAOVVO010001060.1:0-19185 GCA_028564675.1 Onchocerca lupi | reverse complement strand
CCCGTTCGTGCATCTGTATATACACTTTTAGCAATTGATGTACTAGCTGTTTCACCTGCAGTTTCAGATGCTGCGACATCTTGACTGGATGTCAGACGAGTTGCGACTTGCTCAAACGATTCATCAGAAATTTTATCAGATAATGATGATTCAGTCCTTTCTATTTCAGAGCTTGCTATTCTTTCAGTAGTTCTGGTTCCATCATCAAGACTAAATTTTGTTGTCGTTTCAGTTGTTATTAATAATGTTTCCTTACTTAATTCATGAGAATCATCAGTAGCTTCCAATGATTCCCCGTATCCTGAAGGTTGTTCCTCAGATCCATAATCCATATCAGACACAGCTGTTTCTCTAGATATTGTTTGTTCAAATGCCTTTGTTACACTATCAAATTTCGTTTCTTTTATGCTCATTTCTGATGTTAAAATTTCTTCATTATAATTTATGGGCTTTTCAGGAATCATCGATGGGAATCCATTTCTTTTCGCTTCCCATTCACTTGGTTGTGTAGTTTTTTCAAGTATTTCTGTAGCAGTAATTCCCGATTCTTTTAAAGTCTCTGTACTTGAAACTTGAACACTAGGACCTGTTTCTGTTTTCGTAAATTCTGTTTGCGACAATATTGATGATCTTTCACTAGATTCTGATGCTTCTTCTTCATCTATTTTTTGAAGTTCTGTTGTCTTAGAATTTGCTTTTGTATTAGATTCTGCTGAGTTTAGCATTTCACCATATCCTGATAGTTTCTCGCCAGATTTTGATATTTCAGTCGTTTCTTCTACTAGCATCATTCCTTCAGATGCTATTGTCTCTTCTTTGGATTCTGACGATAATTCGGTTGCTCCATTTTCAATGAATCCAGCAACCGTAAATGCTTCACTTGATGTAGCTGTTATCTCGCTCGATATAGCTTTTTCTTCAGTAGAATCTGCTTCAAAGTTATATGGAACTATAAAAGGCACTTCAGTTCCTTCATTTATTTTTTGCAACTCTGTAGCTTCTGTATGTTCCACAGTATATTCTGGTGCTACTGCATCATATCCTGATAATTGTTCAGCGGGAATAGGAGATGCTTCCTTGAAGAATCCTGTTGTTTCACTTACTTCTATTCTAGATGGAACTAATTTTGCAGAACTTTTCAGATCTTCTGATTCTGTTACTATACCTTCCGATGCTTTTTCACTTGTCATTTCGGTTTCCTCAGTCGATCTAGATAACATTGTTGCTTCTTCAATTGATTTCGCTAACTGAGATGCAGCTTCTCTATTCAGTCCTGGTAAACCTGCTTTACTGATTTCTGGCTCACTAAAAGTTCCATAACCTGGAACACCTTCTGCTGATTCAATGACTGAAGAAGTTACTATTTTATCGCCTTCAGTTCTAGCATGAAAAATACTTGCTGGAGTACCACTTGTTATCGATGAAGTGAATAGTTCAGTAGCAACTTCTACTGTTGCCAATGTAGACTTATCGGTACTCATTTCTGTTTCAAATGAAGTTGATTGTTCTAAATTTTGGTTCGCATTTGTCTCGGATTCATCACTGTCGCCCGATATTTGTGTTTCTTTGATCGTTTCCTGTAAAGGATAGATTCCTTCAGGGCTTAAGTCTGGCGCCTCTGTACTTTGATCAGACTGTTCGATATGTTTTGTTCTTTCGGCAATTATTGTTGAAGTCATAGTACTATAAGCAGTTTCTTCAACACCAGATGTTATTGTTGATTCTATTTCTGACAAATGTTGTGAAATGGTACTGGATTCCTTGAGAGTTTCTAAAGGTGTTTCATATCCGAAATCTTTTGCACCGGTTTCTAGACTAACTGATTTTATTTGTGTTTTCGTAATGCCATCATTGATAGATGATTCTGTAGTTGATTCAGACAATGTGAATTCAGTATCCTTATTTGGAATCTCTTGCACTTCTGTATTTGGCATTTCTTCAGTCCCTACACTCTCATCTCCTATTTCGTATCCTCCAATCCTATCTTCATCTCCTATTTTTATGCCTTCAGATGTTGGTATTCCAACAGTTTCAGCACTGATACTCCGACTTTCAAATTGCTCGGTGCTAGCACCGTAACCTGTTGACAATACTGTATCACCTTCTTGGCCATCAATCGAAGCCTCGTTTAGTTCAGTAACTGTTTCAATCGATCCTTCATCTGTTGCTACCATACCTTCCGTGGATGCTTCACTATTTTCTCTCAATTCTGCAGCACTTAAATCTGATTCAGTTATGCCTTTTTCTGTTTTTCTGAATCTTTCTTCAGATTCTGTAGTGCTTATGATTGCTTCACTTGATACAATAGCTTGTTCAGTAGTTGTGATAATTGAAAGTTTGTTTTCTTCTTTTGCGTTGCTTGTCGCTGAAATTTTCGCAATCGCTCGTTGCTCTGCTTCCGGAACACCATCATATGGATTTTCAACATCCGGATGCAATGATTCTTGCATTTCTGTAGCGATTTCAGCTTGGTCGTCTGCTACTTTTGGTTGTTCTGCTGGTGGTCCATAACCACTGGGCGATAATTCATGAATACTTCCACCAGATAATTTTGCTTTTGATAATCTTGATGGTGCTATATAATCCCTAATAATTTGCGTATTCGTTTCAACATCCAATAAATGTTCATCCGTTTTACTTGGATTCGCTTCACCATAAACTTTGACCAATTTATCATCCATTTTTGATATATTTACATAATGAGCTGTATTAATTTTATGATCACGAAGTCCGTAAAGTTTACCCTGAAAAAATTGCCATCATTTTCAATCATTAATACAAAATTACCAAAAATTCAAACTATTTGCAATTTATTTTTACCAGAATTTCAAATACCAATTCTAAATTAACTTTATAAAGCGTTAATTTATGAAAATTTATATTTATTTAAATATAATTTAGATCATTATTTTTTCAAATTTCAATGATATTTGATAAAATTTCTACAAAAAAAAAAAAAAAAAATCTTGAAACTAAGAGAATTTATTTAGAAGATTTTACAAAAGAAAAACCACTAATATTTTACCCTTTGATATATAATCGGTTGTTCATGTACCCTATATGACCTTTGTTCAGATCTTGTTAATGAATCATCTGTTCGTAATGATCCTGAAAATAATTAAATTTTGCAAATTACAATATTATTCTATAAATTGCAAAAAGGATAGAATGATAAATATTCGAAATTTCGATTTGATTGATTATTTTTATCAAGAAAAGTTTTTTCATAAAATTCGATTTATTTTTATTTTTGATTTTTGAGGATGAAAATAATTATATGTCATTGCTTTTCCAAAATGTATAATTAAAAAATTTTTAGTTTTCACCGGATTAAAGCAAATATTTAGAAGCAGAAAAGCAATTCCATGAAATATGAAAGTTGTAAAGCACTCCGAAAAATTTTTAATGTACTAGTTTTATGTCACCAGAGATAAATATTAGTTTAAGAATTAAAAAAAAACTTATCAATAGTTTCATTATATTAAAATTTCTAACGTTATTTAGTTGATTGCAATCAGAGGTCAAATAGGTCAAATATAGCTCTGGAAATTGCATGTCACATTTGTTTGTTACTATAGCATATCACGTATCTTACGTAACTATTCATTTTTTTTTTCTATTCCTAAATAAATAATTGCTTTAGAAAATTCTGAATTTTGTTTTGAATTTAAATAACTAACGTCTTCGCTCATTTCCTTGTTGTGCAGATGCAACAGTTAATATTAGAAATATTATTATGACAAGTTTAGTGGAAATACGTTTTTTCATTGCTGATCACCCTTAAATAAAATGCATTTTTTTTTGTTTTGTTTTTGAAATTATAAACATGGACGACAGGTTGCAAAAACGATAGATCGCAAATATTAAATTAAAAAGCAAAAAATGATAAATTTGTATCCATGAAAAAAGTGGAAAATAGCAAAACACAAAATAACTAAAATATTTGGGAAGTAAAAATGATGAATTAATTGCAAAAGATAAATAATGAATGTTTCAATCACTTAGATGATTTTTTTCGAAAAAGTTGTTTTTTTTTAGAGAAAAAAATGGTTAATTGTGATGACAGTTCAAAGGGTTTGTTTTCGGGAATCATTTGTCTTGAAAACGGTATCTTTTTTTTTTTTTTTTTTTTGCAAGATGGTTAATTGTAATTGAAATTCATACAGGATTACTTTTAAGAATTATTCGTCGCTTTTACAAAAATGGCAATTAAATTGTGACAAATTAAGATTCGTAAAAAAGCAATAAAAATAGCAAACGTACAAAACAACTGAAATATTTGGTAAGTAAAAATAATAAGGAAATTACAATTTCTTGCGAAAGGAAGAAGACAAATAATAAATATTTGCGATGATTTAGATGATTTTCTCTTTTTCTTGGAAAAAAACGATTAATTTTAATGATAATTTGGGAATCATGTATTTTAAAAATGGCAGTTTTTTTTTATTTTTTCTTCGGAAAACAATTGAATTGTAATTAGTACTCATAGAGCTTATCTCATCTTGGGAATCATTTATTAATTTTAAAAATGACAATTTTAATTATTTATTGTAATCTCAATACTGATCGTTTGCATTTTATCCAGCAAAAAAAGATTGGATTCGAAAAATCATTTCTAATCTCATTTCATTTATTTTTGTTTCATTTCTTAATTAATTGAAAGAATTTAAAGAAAAAAAAATTTCTCATTTGAAATTTCATGCTTTCTTTATTTATCATTTGGAAATGATGCAATGAATTAATAATTCATGAATTAAGCCATGCAATTAAAGAGCTTTTGGGTTCGACGGAAAAGCAAGAAAGGAAAATTGGCCAAAGGAAATTGGGTAATTTGGTGAAAAGATGGATTATGAAGAATTTGCGAAACTTTTTTGTTATTATTCCTTCAAACATTCAAAATTTTTTAGAAAAACTTGGAATTGAAGAAAAAATGTTTTGCAAAATTTATTTAAAAAAAAGAAAAACAACCATCATCTCGTCTCATAGATTCTGCTGTATGAGTAAACTATAATTATTTAAGTAATTTTTAGGGCATTAATTTATAGAGATTTGTGATTAACTAAATAGATAATTATTAAGAAATAATTCTGATTTCTAATAAGCTCATATATACTGCTAATTGCATGAATAAATGATATCGTCTTTCTTTTCACGTCACAATAATCACGTACACGTCACGTCACAATAATCACAAACAGGTCATTAACATATTCATGAAACAATACGTTAATGATATTTTAGGCTTAATTAACAATGATAATATCATAAATATTGTAAATAGTAGCAATTATACATATGAGACAGATCTGTTAAATCAATATGGCTTTTTATCAAATTTAGTTTTTCTCCAAAAAGAAATTAAACTTATCAATTTCAAAAATTCCAGCTTTTTAAAAATGCTGAAAGAATTAGAAAATAATTAGCACAAAATATTAAACTAAAAAAATGAATAGTAATACTTCAATAATTTAAAATGTTTTGAATTGCAATGAAAAATTAATTTATGATAAAAAAAAGGAAATTAAAATTATCCCTTGATAGCAATATGTATTGATTTGAAATGCTTAATACAGGAACCCAAATACAGCTAAATACAATGAGTTCAGTGAAACGTATTGATATCCATAATTTGCAAAAAAAAAAAGCTAAAAAAAAACAAAAAAAAGCTGCAAAATACAAAACAAATAAGCAAATTAATTTTTCCTATTTTTCATTTTTTGAATTTGTTAATTCTAGAGATGATGGAAGTATGATCAGTTTTTAAAATTTTTCGTTAAAAATTACAGATTTTATCAAAATTTTCAGAAAAAAAATTTCAAGAAAATTAGGAAATAATATTTAAAATCTTTCCTTAAAGTTATTGCATACTTTTTCAAACGTGAATATTCTTTTACATGATTAATCAAAATAATTTTCCACCTGAAATATAGCTAATTATTTGCTACATTAATTGCAACAATGATTTATTATTGAATTTTTTCTACAAAAAAATAACTCGAATAATTTGACCCTCTTTGAAGAAGCAAAAGAGTAATTTGATTCATCAAAAATGTAACTTGATCATTTGAGATTTAACCAGTAAAATGATAGATCTTGTTGATAATTTACATAACAACTAATCCATTTCGCAATTATCCTAAATCAGAATCAATTGAAAATCTGATCAAATGAAAAATAATATTAGTTGTATATATGTAACACATCGTAAAAAAAAGATTAATTAAATAGTCATAAACGATGAAGAAAGAGAAAAATAATAAAAATTTAAAAAAAAAAAGAAAAAATATGAATTATTATTTGTTGCGTTCCATCCTTTACAACAATAAACATAAACTTTTTAAATTCAATTTATCATGTTGGTTAAAATGTTTTTTAATATTTTCATCGTCGTCGTTTTCATCTTCTTCTTCCAAATTGATAAAGGAATTTCGCTACTCCATAAAATTATAAAAATTAAATAAAAGTAGTGCATATTTTAAATAACTATTAATTTTATCCTTTATTTTGAATTTGAGTATGCAATGAAGTAGAAAGAAATGAACCCAATTTTGAAATAATTTGAATTTTTTTCAAGATGCTATATTCGAAATAATACTTGAAATCTTTTCGTAAAATTATTGACCGCATACTTTTTCAAACGTGAGCATTCATTTTTTTCCTTTAATTTTTCAATAATTTTTTTGCAAATTTAAAAGAAATTAAAACGATATATTTATAACAAGTTGCAAAGAAATTAAGGCGATATATTTACAAAAAGTTGCAAATGCCATGTTTAGATGATAAAAATCATTCTCAGACTCAGAAACTAATGATCCTACAGAAAAGAAGTTTTTTATATAATGTATGATGATGATAAGGATTATACACTTTCATTTTTTAGAATTAGAAAAAATTGTTTTAAAAAAAGTTGAAAAAACTAATTTTAAGATATGGTTTTTTTTTTTTGTGATATAAATTGGATGAGATTAATTGTAATCGGAAAACTTTGCAAATACATTTACACATAAGGATATGCAAACTCATGTATTCATTAAATATAACGAATCCGATATTAGTTCTGATAATTGATTAAATCATTTTTTTTCTTGCTTATTCAATTTAAAAAGTTCGAAATATTCTATTTACGTGGCACTTATCAATAAATTTCAAGGAAGAATAAAAATAGGAAAAAACTTAATATTTCTCTATCATTACTTTTATGCAGTTGGATTGAACTGCTATGCAAAATTCAAAACTTATAAAATATTCACTTTCTACATATTTCTTGGATCATTTAATTTTTAATGCTCGATGATATTCTATTGATTAAAATTTTTAAAATAAAATGAGGGCGAAGAAAAAGAGGAAGCAGGATTTCTTTTCTTCTATTTATCTCATTTTAAACTCAAAACCTGCTACTACCAAAATAAATCAGTTACAATATATTTTGTAAAAACAAAACACTTAAATTGAAAATCATAAAATAAACTTTCTATGTGAAAACATTTCCACACAAAATTCACTGTTTTCGCAATTTAATTTTTAATTAAGAACGTATTAAGTTCAAATTAGCGAATTAAAAACAAGTTTTAAAAATTAAAAAAAAAAAGTTTACATTACTACTATGCTTTCATTTACGAAAATGGTTTTAAAATTCAACTGAACTAATCGGTCAAAGTTAAGCTTTTCTTCTAATAAAATTTAAACTTAGACATATCAAAATAAGAAAACAACTTGTGCTGCATTTCGCTAAAAATTAATGATGAATGGAATTATCAAATTTGCGAAGGATAAAAAATGGATCATTTTCAAATGCAAAATAGGCAAAGGTTAAATTAAATTTTTTCTCTAATTATTTGCCTCAATCGATTACAATTCCGGTAAGTAGTCAAATAATTATTTGAAACATCTGAAAAATTATAAATTAAAAAAATTTTTTAATTATTTAAAATGATGTAAATTGATTTTAAATTATGAATGACTTTTTCTACACAAGATGTTGATCTTTTGCATAGGATCAACATAATTTATTACGATTGCATAAGATTAGTATAATTCATTCCGATTATAATGTTTGCTAATCAAATCACAAAATATTCTTTTTATTTCAGTTGTTACGAATGAAAATCGAAAATTTTCCTCAAATATATACGATGAAAAAATGAATAATATAAATGGAAGCTTTAGAACTATTTATTATCTGTTATCTTCTCTTTTATCATTTCCTTTTTTCAAAAATTAATGAAAAGAACTGGCGATGTTCTAACCGGATAATGATCCCTATAAATCCGTAATTTTTATTCATTTTTTATCTGACTGTATCATTCAAACAACAAATGATTAGAATTGAAAAATTAGTAGGTTAAAATTTACAACAATAAAAACTTGTTGATAGTGGCAAATTTGTTAGGAAAATAGATTGATTTCATGGAAATTATGATAAAAAAAAAAAACATGAATTTTGATGTTATCAAGTTTTTCAATCATAATTCTGCAATTAATCCAATATTTTTTATGCAATTTAAGTTTAAATTTAAATTACTTTATGTTTTAAATTTCAATTTCTTTTTGTGCATTAAACTACGATTAAAATTATCAATTGCCCTTTTTTTAGCCACTAATAATATTAGTAAGAATTTGTGAAAATTTTAGTGATATTGAAATTATCTTTTATGTTAATTTTAAATGGATAAATTTTATGACTAAAATAAATGTAAGTCTAAAAAATTTTTTTATTGAAGTAACTCTTTTATGCATTCTTTCTTTGTCTTTTATCCCAATTTTCGAATCCATAATTTTTATGAATAAATGGATTAAAAAAAAAGTATTCACGAAATAATTTCCTATCTTTTGCATTACTTATGAATATTTCAATGTAAATCATTTGATGAAAATTTCATCCTTGTTTAAAGCATATAATCATAGTTTTTGCATTCGATATATTAGAAAATCGTTCAATCATTTTGATTCTTTAAACTTAAATGTTTGCATGAAAATTTCATAAGTTTCTCAAAAAGAAATTTCCTTAAAAGTAGTAAGATTAATTAGTGGTTTGGCAAGTTATTTTCTTATTGCATATTTTCCTATCCTTCGAATGAAAAAGAAAAAAAAAAGTTGCTCAGAAAAGATATCAATCAAATATTTTAGAAAAAGAATGAAGAAAATTTCAGTAAAAATTTCAATAAGATGAATTTTGAGTATAGATTAACGATTAATATCTAATAATGATTAAAGTTCATCACGTTTCATCAGGTTGCATTTCTAATATATATAATAGTTTAAATTTTAAATTTTATAACAAAAGTGACAACTTTTTCTTTAATATAGCAAAATCATTTGTCATTCATCCAAAGTAAATAAATCTTATTAAAAAGATGAAAATCAGTTAATGGAAACGGAAAACGTAAAGAAACAGCATGAAAAAAAAAGAAAAGCTATTAAATAGATATATTCATCAAATTCTCTTATTGAAAGTGGAAAATATAATTTGAAAACAAGAATTTTATCATTAATTTTGATAGATTTTTTTATAAATTGTTTAAAGTTTGAGTAATTTGTTTTTTCGTTATTTTTAAAAACTCTTTTACTTAATAATCAAAGTGATATAAATAGGTTGGAAAGGTAAGCTTTTTCTAAAAAGTTCCTCTAAATGATAATCTAAGTGATATAAACCGTTCGAAACGTAAGATCTGGATAAGCAAAATTTTACCGAAAAATTCTACATGTCAATCAAAGTGATATAAATAGGTTGGAAAGATGATCTATTCCTAAAAAGCTTCTCTACATGGCAATCAAAGTGATATAAACCGATCGGAAGCGTAACAGAAGTTTCAAGTTTATTTGAAGTTAATGTCGAAATATTTTGATGATTTATACGTGTATATAGCGTATCAAGAACCTTTTTTTTTAAAAAAAAAAAAAAAAGATAAAGAACAGGTTATACCGGAACAAAGAGAAAAATAAAAATTTCTTTGATTTGTGATTAATAGTATCATATTTTATTATTGCGTTGAAATGGCAATTTTACTGTGACGTACGTGGAATAAAAATTTTTGTACTGGTTGTTATTTATTTTTTGCTACTATTATATTTCAGATTTTTCAATCTGATATTGGCAATGAATTGATTGATCACTTCGATCAGATATGTTATCTAGTACTGCTAGTAGTATTAGTAGGTGACACTATTAATTATTAATTTTAACCTCTCTTGAATGTATGAATCAACAAAAGAAATTTTTTTTTCAAAACGTTTAACACACTAAAATGAGATATTTAATAATAGTATCTCATTTTGAAAATTTTTTCAAATTTTATTTAAACAAATTAAAACTATTCAAAAATTCTTTGAATCATCAGCTATCTGGAAGTTAGTCATTCATGAAATGCAGTCAGATTAAAAAATTCATCTTTGTCATCTAATGTCTTTGTATCATTCTAATTTTCCAAATTTATCCTAATCTTGTGGAAAAATAAGAGTAGATTTTATTTTTCCGATAAAAAATAAACGAACAATAAACAATAAAGATAAAATTTTCGAAGAACAGTAATTTTTCTTTAATTTTTTAATAATTATGAGGAGAACAGCGCAAAATACGCATCTTCTGACGATAGTTTCTGCAAATCCAAATTGAAAAGATAAGATCCATATTTTTTTTCGGAAAGATAAAAGACATATGAAAAAGATGTTCCCATTTAAAAAGAAAATTTTATTAATCGCTAAAACTTGATTTTTTAGCAAATTTCGAATTTCTTGCTAAATGACAATTCTTGAGTGTCTCGATAATCGTTAAGCAAGAAATATGATCAAAAGAAACTAAAACCAATAAGCTGTAAGATAATTTTTCATAATGATAATTATTTTCCACTTGATAATTAGTTTTCTAATTATTTCTTTTATTCCAATTATTTATTGTATTTTATTGAAGTTAAAAAAACTTGATTCAACTTTCTAGTGTTGAAAATTGGAAAAAAGTAAATATTTGCAGAATATTTCGCTGATCCAAAAAATTTTCCATCTCAGTACCTTATAATTAATTAATTTAGAAACACAATGATTTGCATGAAGAATATAAGCAAGCTGAAAAAAATAATTTTTTTTAATATTAATTATATTAAATATGAGTAGTCTAATTGGGTTTAAGCTTAGGATCAGTCTTATCATGATAACATCGAAATGACTTATTATATAGTTTTAAAATAAGCCTAGAATCAAGACTTATTGGTACTTTGTCCTAATTAGTTGCTGAATCTGGCAATAATAAAGTTTACTTCATCAAGATATCTCAGTAAATTCCTGAGAATTCTCGGCACTATTGAATCTAATGCATGCAATGTTATACATCATTAATAGATAATGTTTGTATGACCTTGCTCTACCTGTTGTCATCTTTTCATTCATGAATGAAAGTTCAACCTTCAAACTAATCCGTTTGATCTAACCGCCGCCTATCATGTGATAAAATTTATCAGTTTGATTTAGTCATACGTAGGAATAGTAATAGTAATACTATTGTAATACTAATCATCTCATTCATCTTTTCTTATCACTTTTTTTTCCTTTTTTTTTTTCTTTTTCCCTCTTTTTTTTTTAAATTTATTAAGTTTAATTTTGAAAGTCATACGAAAAAGATCTGTGAAATCAATTTATTCCGCTATCTTCATTCAAAGTTTATTTTTATTCATTTTAGAGAAATGATGATATTTGTTGCAAATAATATTTTCCATTAAATTGTATTTTTTTTTAAAGATATTATGATAATGATAATTATAATCAAATTTGTGAAATTTACCATAATTTCCTGTTGATAATATTAAAAACATCTACTTTACCAATATTTCTTGCCATCTTGAAATTATTAGACTTATGAATGTTGTCAAGCTTATATTGAATAATAAAATTTCAAAAACATATTAAGGTGCTGTTAGAAATAAATTTTAGATTGAGTATAATGTTTTCGAACTAATAATCGAATATTAATGTAAATATTCTATTTTCGATGATTCTTCATTTACATTGATTATTCGAATCATTGTATAAACTAGTTTTTTTAATTTAAGTATTTAATTTAGCTACAAAATGAATTCCTTCCAATACTTTTCTTATTTACATAGTAAAATAACTGCTAAACAAACTGAAGTAAATGAAATTAAAATGATTGTTTTAAAATGGTTCAATGAAATAATAAATAAAAATTTGCAACAAAAGAAGAAATCCAAAATTTATGTATCATTCAAATTTGTTAAAATTATGTGAAAATCGGAAAGATTTTAACCATGAAATCAATAATAAATAAATGAAATTATATGAAAATCTAGCAAACTTTTTATAATTTATCGTATTTTAGAATTCAGCTTATTATATCAACCAATGGCTATCTTTCAATTTAGTTTCAATTAAATATAAATTTACTTTCTTTGAAATATTGAGAAAAAAAGAGATTAAAATGGATTCTGTGGTGATAATTTCAACTTTTATTGTTGATAAAAGTTAATGATGATTATTATCTGAATTTCTTTTGCTCCAAATGATAATCATTACTAACTTTTAACAATAAAATTTGAAAATGTGTGAGGATAAATAGTTTTTTTTTTTTAAAATTACTTAAATGTGTGGGTGATATTCAACATCTATGAGACAAAATAATTTACAAATAAATTCAAAAATTTAAATTTATAAAATAAATTAAATATCAAACAATCAGTGAATTTATCCATCTCCAAATGTAAATATTTATTGATAAGAGGAGGGAGAAGATAACAATAACAATAACAACAACAACAACAACAACAATAATAGCAACAAACAACAGCAATAGCTTTTGTTCCTTTAGATGACCTAAAAATAAGAGCTGAAAGGTGAAGAAAAAAAAAAAAAGATCATCCTTTCTACGACCTTTTCAATTGATTTCATCTTTCCATCTCTTTCAATCCAAAAAAATTCTCTTTGTTTGAAACTTTTGAACTTTTCGTTTACATGCAATTAAATTTAACTTTTCGTCAAATATTTGAGATTTTATACGAAAAATTACCTTTCTCTCTTGTTATCTTCCTTTCTTTCTCTCAAGCCTTTTTCTTTTCATAAATTATTTGTCAAAATTTTTGTTTATTTGACAAAATAGAAAAGAAAAAAAAGTAGAAAGAAAGATAACAATATGAAAGGAATGATTAAAAATGAAACAATTTTGAAAAATTTTGACCAATATTTTAAGGAAAAGAAAAAAAAAAGAGTAATATAAAGATGCGAAAAAAAAAAAGGAAAAAGATTATTAATTGTTTTGCACATATAAAAATACAAAAAAAAAAAGGAAAAAAAGTGTTTTTGAAATAAATTTATTTGCAGACAATTTTTTCTCTTTTCATTTTCTTTGTAATATTTTTACGACAAAAACGAAAAATAAATAAATAAATTTTTAAATGAATAATAAGCAAACAATAAATTATCTACAAATAAATAAATGAGTAATTAATTAAATAAATAAAAATGAACTTCTTTCATGTAATTTTTTGCCCTTTTTTTCTTGTTATATTACTTTGACAAATAAAATTGAACAAATTTATTACGATATATTGATGATAATAAGATTAGGAAATATTTATAGTTGAACTTGAAAATGCAAAAATGTTTCTTTTCAAAATATTGAATTTTAATTGTATGTGACAAAAAAAAAAGACTATATTGGATTTGACATGACAAAAATTATAAGAGAATATTTTAATTCGTTCAATAAAAGATATAGAATCAATTTGTAAATTTGCCAAAACATTAAATTTTCGGAATTTATGCAAAAGAAATAATGGATTTTCAGAAAAAAAAAAAAATTTTATCGAATTTTTTCGGAAAAAGATTTTCAAAAAAATCAAAGCAAACTTATGATGAATCAACAAATAAATTAAATGTACGGATAAACATTGAAATGGATTTGCAAATAAAAATAAAAAGATGAGAAAATATTGAAAAAAATATTAAATGCATGAATGATGGTAAAAATAGATTAAAAATAAAATTATAAGCGAAAAAAATTGTTGTGATTTCGAATATCAAACAATCAAATATTTCTTTTCGAAATATTAGCTTCTCGGATAAATTTAGAGTTTAGCATCACAATTTTATTTTTAATACAAATCTGTTATATTTATATCATTGTATAACACGAAAGATGATATATTATTGATTAATTTAATTAAAATTTTATAAGCAATAAAATAATTAGCAAAAAATTTGAAAAAAATCAAAGCTGATTTGTCAAATTTGAATTTAAAAAAATAAATTTGATTTGTTCCAATGGATAATTTATTATTCAATTTTTATCATTTAAAAAATTTCATTATAATTAAAAAATTTTTTAAGTACTACTTCAGAAATATGGCAAAACAAAAAGGAAAAAGGTTTAAATTGCCAAAAGCATAATATCATAATATATTTACTATTTATTATCTTAATCAATGAATTCAAATGCAAAAATTTCGTTAATCTATTAAAGTTTTTGAGAAACTTCTTCGAGAATCTCCTATTCTCGAATTGCCTGATAATGCGTTCTTATCAGCGATATTAGGTAAAAAGAAACGAGTAGAAAGAACAATGATGTAAGAATTTTGTTAAGGAATTTTTTTTTAATAATTTTAAGCAATGAATTTTGAATGGCATTGTTTCATTTCTATCGAATATTCCATAAATCAAAACTTTTGCAAAATTTATATAAAATTTTAGATTTATTAAAAACTTCTTGAAGTATAAAGCAAAAAAGTAACTAAAAATCTGAATCGATAATTAACTACATAAATAATGTTAAGTGACAAGCGAAGCAGTGAATAGATACTTAAAAAAAAAAGTTTCAATTAAATAAACTTATCTGATATCAGGTTGAATTTATCCAATTGTTTAAATATATTTTTTTCGATATTAATAAAACTGAATTGAGTTTTATCAAATGATTCATTCTTCAAATAAATCACTCAGGTGCGCATATCGATCTGTTAGAATCTCCTTGAACTTCCTGGAAATATTTTTCAAGCAATATTTCAAAACATTTAAACGAATAGATCTTACTGAAAAGTTTAATTGTTTTTAAAATAATGAATAATTGATTATGGCCAAGTTTTTCTTTTCCCTCAATTTGAATTTTAATTAAATATAAATTGTGAACTTTTCTTTCTATGATATATTCAATTGCTATTTAAAAATTTCACGAAAAGCAAATATAAAGTAAAAAGCTCTTGGTATTATACCATCTCATATTCAATTAAAACATATAATAAAATTTCTCAGAAATTACAAAAAGTGTGCAAAAATTATTTTTGAGCAAACTAAAAAAAAAAAGAACCGAAAATATAATAGCAATTATGAAGCAATAAAACGAACGAATTATTTTATTCTAAAAAATTTTTTTCAAAAATGTTTGAATCAATCAATTAGAGAAGAAATTTGTAGGATTTGATTGGAAAAAACTTCTATTAATATTACAATATTAATTAAAAGTTACGTTTGAATTTAAATTATCGCTTAAAATTTCCTTGAATCAAATTTTTTGCAAAAAATTCATCCAATGAAATGAATGATTCAATTTACAGTCTTCGAGTAGCTTATATTCATATTTTTTCGTTTAATTTTTCACTCTGAAAATATAATAAATTTTTTTTCCAAGTTAATATATTTGCGATCATATTTTAAGATTAAAATGTACATTTAAATTAAGTGCATATTTGAGCATTTCAAATTCGTCAAAAAATACAACTTGCAACTTAAATTTAACGCTGGTATTTGCATCATTTATTCAATTTGATCAAAAAAATTTTTTCTGAAAACAATTTGTTTATTTAATTAAGAATAATTAATTTATGCGAAAAAAAAATTTAATGCAAAGCAGAAATGATGCTATAAAAGTTTAAATATGATTGATAAAAAAAAAAAAAAGAAAAGAATGAATGTGAAGAAGTGAAAAGAAGATAAACGATGTTAACAATACCAATTTATAAATTTACAAAGGTATAATTAAATAATTAATCATTAATTTTTTAACTTTTTCAAATAGTTGCCATTCAATATTTTAGCCTTTTTATTAGGTATTATATTAAATAAACGAATAATCACCAATTTTTTGTCTTTTCAAACGTTATCAATAGTTATCATACAAACTGATAAATTTTTTATCTTCTTTCCAATCATTCCACCTCATATCATTTCATCTTTAATTATTTCATGATCTAATATATAAAAAAATGTACTATGTAATGCAAAAATGATTCCATGATAAGTTAAATAGGAATGATAAGAAAATAATAGTAATGCTCCTTTATGTCATATAATTCTATCTCTTACCACAGTATGATTAGCTATTGATAATGAACAAAAAGATAAAAGATTGATGATTATTCATTAATTTGATATGATAGCTAATAAAAAGGCTGAAAAATTGATAATTTTCCCTTAATCCAGTATGATAACTTTGATAAAACCAATCAAAGATAAAAATTGATGATTATCCGCTAATTTAATATGATAACTAAGCATGGTAATCAATAAAAAGGCTATAAAACTGATAAATATCCATTAATTCAGTATGATAACTAAGTCTTATGATAAACGAAGAAAAAGACTAGAAAAATCGATAATTATCTGTCGATTTAGTCTGATAACTATGATAAAACTAATAAAAAGGCTGAAAAAACTGATAATTATCGTAAATTTGGTATGACAAAACTAATAAAAAAGCTGAATAAATAATTCGCCGTTAATTTATATTTACAACCGAAAAATTGACAGAAACAACAGCTCTTCTGGTTTATATATTATAAATAAAATGTAATCATTTAATTTAGGGCGTGGCATAAAATCTGTCCATTGTGGTACTTTTTTTTAATTTCAGATTTTAATTTTTAAATTTTATCATTTGTCTGTCCGTTCATTATGATGCTTCGATCATTATATTACTCGTTTTACGATAATGATTTTTTAAGAGTAAAACAAAAATCAAATTCTAATTAATTAAGTAATCAAAATTTTAAAATTATTTATACCAACGGAAATTCAGTTTGCTACTTGTATGTAAATTCTTTTAAAATTTTCAGAATAATCTTTTTTGTTGATCATCTATTTTATGCCTTCAATTCTTCAATTGCAAAAAAAAAAAAAAAATTCACAAATATTTAAAATTCAGAAAGAAATACAAGTTTAATAACTGTCAACTTATCACTAAGAGTGATAATTTGGAATCTGAATCTTTGATGATTTACACGCATCTTTCTAGTAGTTATAGAATGATGATTTTTGTGGATTATATTAAAAATTTCGCCAGAAATTATCAAAACTATCATCATAAATGCTTTCTCTCTAAGTATCTATTTAATCAATTTCGACAATTTAATTTAAACTCAATACCATTAACTTCCGTTGTAATGTCAGAGCAAATTTTACTACAAATCATTCATTTAATCGTATTACTGCTTAATTAAAACAAATACCATAAGTTTCTATAATTTACATTTTTACTTTTTTTTTTCTCTCTCTCTCTCTTCCTCCCTCCCTTCCTCTCGGACAAAGAATAATTTGCCGAAAGCAATTTGTATAATTAAATTAATACAAATGCTTCTTCTCTTCTTATTGTTGGTAGTTTGAAAAGTCGAAAAACTTGTTATCAAATCAAAAAAAAAAAGATTTTTCTTTGCCGATATTATTACAGTAAATTTCATAATAATTAATTCGTTTTTTTAACCATTTAATGATTTCGCAATTTTAATAAGCAAATTCTTTTTTAATTAAATCTTTTTTAATCAGTTCTCCTCTTTTTTTATTTATCCAAGAAAATCAAATGTCAATTTGTTTGTAGCAAATGAAACAATTTAAATTTTCTTAATTAACTAATTCCTTTAATTCGATTAAATTTTTCTTTCGATCAATTTATTTGAACATAAAATTTTTTTATATATGGCATTAAATTAATTAAGAATGCCAAATATAATGAAATAAAATTATTTACAACGGAGGGAAATGATATAGAAATAGAAGGCAAGTTGACATTGAAAAAAGAAATGAAACGAAATTTATGAACTATTTCGACTTTCACATTTTAATTTTCATTTTCTCTTTCACTAAATTTGGTAAAGAATGAAAAAATAAATTTTTAGTTTCATTCTTTTTTTTTTCAAAGAAAAATGATATAGTTTTGTAGGAAATTTTTTATTTTTTTTCCTAGCCAAACAAATTTTGTTATGCAAGAGGTATAACTACAAAAAATGGTGCAAAATTATTTAATAAGCTTGAAGTTTAATTTTTAAAAAACTTCTATGGATTTATTGTGCAAAAGAAGGAACTATTGCAAATTTTAATTCAGAATAATTCCAATAAATACAACTTATCAGGAAATATATCTTATCAATCATCAACATGGCAATAATTTTTTTCTGAGACGACAGAATAACAAAAATAATATTGCAAAAATTTCGTAATTTAAATATGATAATAATGAAACCATAATTCTAAAATATTTTACTATCAAGTGATTAGATCAATATGATAGCATTAACTAAGTAATCAATAACAATATAATATAAAGTGAATGAATGCAGAAAAATATAACGAACGAAAAATTATTTTTAAATTCATTCAAAGCTACTAAAGAAAATTATTAGAAAAAGACATTGTTATGATCGAAAAAGTTTATTTTGGCAACTTATTCATAAATTAAACTAATTAGAATATTTCGTGCAAATTTCAAGTTCTCTTTCACTCTTCTTCGATTAGTCAATTTTAAAAATAATTCATTAAATTGATGAAACCAATATTTTACAGATACAGATACTCTCTTTCTTCAATTCTGATTCGTTTCAACATCTTAATCGACAAATTTGATGAATATTTTCAAAGCAACAATATATACCAGCTAACAAATGAGGATAAGAAGGAAAAGAGAGAGTTAGAATTTTGATAATTTGTAAATCTAATTTTACAAAAATAAACCAATTTATTTCTTTTTTCTTTGATATATTTTTTTTCAAATTTATTTATTAAATATATTTCGTCTTTTACACGCATTTTCCTGTTATATAATGAAAATTGATCAATGAAATAAAAAATATTATCCAACAGGTAAGAATTTCATTCTAAAAATTCATTTTCGAAATCAATTCTACTATCGACACTGATCAGTCGTATTTATATTCCCGATTTTTTTTTTTTTTTTTTTTTTTTTTTTTTTTTATTTTTTTTTTT
>JAOVVO010001059.1:0-19196 GCA_028564675.1 Onchocerca lupi | reverse complement strand
ATAATAATAATAATAATAATAATAATAATAATAATAATAATAATAATAATAATAATAAAATAAAGAAAATAATAACAATAAAAATAAATGAAACTAAACAAAGAGAAAGAGATTGAGTAACTAAATTTCAACTTTTTGTTATTGAAATAAAAATATTCTGCTGAATGAGAAATAACAAATGAAATGATTATAAAATAGAATTATGAATGATTAAATGATCTTACCTTTTGGATCGGAATGATTGATATAGGTAATTTGACAACCGTTTTTGCCCAAATCACGTATACGATATGCTGTCAAATATACTACACCTCTGATATAACCTTTAACAGGTGGACATTTCTGAAAATTTGCATTTCTTTTTTAAAAAACAACAAAACTGTAATGAAAAAAAAAAAAAAAAATGATCAATAACCGTCGTTATTGATTAAATTAGTCAATAATTATCTTTAACTTTTGACTAACTTTTTCGTTTCATACTCCATTGCTATATATTCCTAAATCACTACTCCATCAAAAAAAAGGAAGGAAAAAAATTGCAATTAAATGTAATTAAAAAATTGTAATTAATTTTTTTAAAATTTCTATCGAAAATTATAGTTGATCAATAATTTTCAATAATAATTGTATTTTAATCATAAATTCTAATTAGAAGAAGGAAAAAGCAAATGTTTGGACTTTACAAACGGCAATTATTATAGGTTTAATCAGCAACTTTCGTTTTAAATTGCTAACTATAAGAAAATAAAATACTTGATTTGAATTAAAATTTTATAAGCATGCAAAAAAACTTTGATTGGGAAAGTTTAAATTATGTTATATTTAGGTTATGTGGAAATGATAATCATAATTTTTTTTTTCCTAAATTTTTCTCAATTTAATAGTATAAGAATTATGAATATGAAATTGTGATCAATATCGATGTGATAGAACAGAAGATAAAATGCAGCAGAATAAGGGAGAAAAACAGTAATTTTTTTATGAAATTGTGAAATTAAAAATCTTTCAATTTTTTTTTTTTTTTTTTTTTTTTTTTTTTTTTCATAATGAATATGCAAAAGTAATGAAATTAACAAAAATTGAAAATTTGCAAAATGTTTGCAGTATTTATTGAATTATTAATTATTTATTATTCAGTAAATTATTAATTATCTTAAGCAAATTACACCACCTCGTGACATATTGAATGACTACAAATATATTTCTCATTACCAATATCTAACCATGATCGTTGTAGGACGAAATCTCGTACTTGTAAGGGTGGCATGCCTCCTACTGAAATTAAATTTGCTTTTAAAATGGTAAAATCTGAAATGAATAAATGAAACTATTTTAGAATAAATAATATAATTAAATTTAAAGGAAAAAACAACTTTGGTGGGGAATAATTTTTAAAAGCTTTTTAAATCATACTTTTCCTTTTTTTTTTTTTGAAATTAATAATTTGAATTCAAATTAAATTTCGTCATAAATACATGCAATTCCATATTCATAGCTTTTTCTTAATCAAGAAAAAAAAAATGATTGATAGTAAATTTGAAAACGATCCAAAAGAAGATCTATCCTTTCAATTTCGAATATTTCTTTTTTTTTTTTTCTTCAATTTATATCAAATCTCTTTCTTTCTCTTTCCAATACTAGATTTCGCACGATGCATAATTTTAGTTCACTTTTTTTTCACATAAAAATTTTATTGGAATGCATAAATTATTTGTTGTTTTTTTATTCACTAATTTTTCCATCAATTTCTTTTATAGTTTAAATGAATTAAATTCTTGATTTCCATTCATTTTAATTTAAAGTAAAATATTACTAGCATAATAACAAATATCACTATTCGGATTAATTAAGCCTATATCGATCGTTGCAACATGATATTTATCCCATTCAGACCTGTATTGAGAATCATGCAAAACATCATAAACTATTGATGCTGACACATCGGTTAGTGTTGCATTGGCCTGAAATTAATTCAAATTTAAACTTATTAAAAATTTAAATAAATCAAAAATTAACTGATTTTTTAATATGAAAATCTTTCCATTATATTGAACATTAAATTGTGAAATTATTTGTTTATTGTTATTTTAACTTTTTTTTTTTTAAATTAATTTAAGTTAATTATCGATTTAATAATTTTGAATTTCATATAGAATATTCGTTCGTTCGTCAATTCCTTCAAAATCTATATTTATAAATAACTTTTCTTTTTCAGAAAAGAAAAGAAGGAAAAAGAGATATATTTAATGATAATTAGAAGGTACGAAATAACAGGATTAAAATCCACAATTTTCTAAATTTTTCTCATTTTGCATCATTTTAATTATTCTTGTTCCGATTTAAATTGATTAAATATCATTAAAATATTATAACTTTTATTAATAAAAACTATAGACAGGATGATTTTCATTTGATGTCAAAGGTCAATTCTGACCGTTTGCAACTATCTAGCTATCCCCGGGCAATGTAACTTCATTTTGTCACTTTTTCTTTTTTTTTCTTATCTTTTATTCAATTAAGAAAGATAAATTTTTCTTATTAAAGTATAATTCAATTTCTTTGAAGGAAATAGTAATTTAAACAATAATAATTCTATTTCATTTCTTTTCATTTATTTATAATTAATTCAAGTGAAAATATTTTTTCCATTCTTTAATTTCAAATTAATTTATGGAAGAAGAAAAGGAAATCATTAATTAAAAATTATAGCAAATACTTTGATCATTTGAAGATTTGAATTTGGTACTGATTTCGTCCAAACTTTAGTAGCATCCTTATTATATGCTATATTCCAACCGGAATGATTTTCGCATAATTCGTTAATATGTTTAAAATCACTATCATCCATTATTTTTATATGATTAAGATTTATAGCATCATTATAATGATAATTTTCTTCATTATCATCATTACCTGCAATAATTATTATGAATTTTTTTACTCGATAAATTAAGAATGTATTAATTATTAAAAGAAATATATTTACTATATATAATGTACACAAATACAAAAAAAAATATTTTATTCTAGAAATTAAATGATAAACTTAAAATTAATCCATGGAAGACTTAAAATTAGCTTAGTTATTATTTTGAGATTGTTTAAACTATTTTTGATAAAAATTCTCAAAATGCAATTTAAAAATTTGAAATTCTGATTTTCAAAAAAAAAAAAGGAAAGTATAGAAATTTCGTTAAAATATAAATTAAATTTTTGATAAGAAAAAAAGCAGTAAAATATGAAAAAGGTATAAAATATAAGATATAAGAAAGGTAATTATTGTAAATTGAAATTGAAGTCTAAATTAGAGATTTTATTTGGTCAAAGGTTTAGCTAAGCTGTAAGTAACTGACCAAATAATCGATTAATTAATTAATAAAATGACTACTTAATCAGTTACAATAATTAACTGAAGGACAAGATAAATGATGATCTATTCCACGATTGGTTGATTAAT
The DNA here is from genome assembly GCA_028564675.1 of Onchocerca lupi. Classification (NCBI taxonomy): domain Eukaryota; kingdom Metazoa; phylum Nematoda; class Chromadorea; order Rhabditida; family Onchocercidae; genus Onchocerca; species Onchocerca lupi. The sequence goes on along the minus strand of JAOVVO010001059.1, from coordinate 15,739 downwards.
CGAATCGAATGACATTATTAAAAATTTTATGAAAATTAATGAATTAAGTAGTAAAATCAGAAAAGAAAAAAAGCAATATATGAACAATTTATACAATAATAATTGAATAATAATAATTCAAAAACAATAATTCATACCTCTGGTCATAATTGACGAATAGTAACGTGAATTTGAGATATTATTTTTTGTATTTTCGGTATTTGATTATTATATTTATTGCATTCAAATAAAATATATCTGAAAAGAAATTCCATAAAGCATAGAAAATAAGACTATTAAGCTTATTGACTGTGTAGATTAATTTAAGCTTGGACTAATTTACATAATCATTATTTTTTTTCTAAACGAAATAAAGCATTACCATCAATAAGTAAAAAAAAAAAAGAATAAAGAAGAACTGAAAATTCACATTCATTTCAATGTGAATAATTACAATATAAACGATAATATTTAAAAATAAATCAAATAATTCAGTATTAAATTAAATGAAACTAAATAAATAATAATCTTTGGCATTTCACACACTGTATGATTAAGTTTTTGAAAAGATAAGTTTTTAAAAAAAGTTCTTATTTTTATTTTCTGGGAAGCGAGAAGAATGATCGGAGAAAAAATTTTTATATATTTATCAAAAATACTTATCATTTCAGCTAAATTCCAAAAAATTGGATACAGTTTTTCTCTTAAATGAATCTTCGAAATTCACTTTAATTTAGTAAAATTTCTCAACTTTTACGTGAATTTCATGTTTAATGAAATATATAATATTTTCTAAAATAATGAAATATATAATATTTTTTATGTTTATAATCTAGTAAAGAATCACAAACAAATATTTTGATTATAATTCAAATCATTGCCGTTCTTTTTTTTTTTTTCAAATTTCAGTAATTTAATTAATAAACTTCTTTTTTTTGAAACAAAATATTTGTTACGTAATTCATTATCTTAGATAAAACTGCTTCAAAAAAAAAAAAAAAAAAAAAAAAATTAGCAGGCAGAAATTAATGAAATCGATGAAAAAGAAAATGGTACTTATGTGAAAAAATAAGTTATTAAGTCTATAATTATTTTCTATAAATAACATTTTATATAAATATAACATAGTGCATATATCGAACAAATATTATATTATTGAAATTTAAATATAATTGCTCAAATTCGCACATATTATGCAAATATACTATATTATATATATAAATCGAAATAAATGCTTATTCTAATTACTTATTTTTACGGTTGTCAATTTTTTAAAAAGTTTTAAAAGGTTGTCAAGATAATTCAAGATAATTAGATAATTAATCAAGATAATTATTTGTATTCATCATAAATATAATTAGCATTTAAATAAATATATAGCCTGAAATTGGTACTGATGTGACTGTGAAGATGATGTAACTCAAGAAAAATAATTTTACAAACAACAAAAGCGAGAAAGATGTAATCATTAAGTTTTGCAATAAATTTCAATTTTAAATTAGTCTTCATCTCCCATACAATACATATTCTGTTGCTTTCACACTTCAACTCTCCAAACGTTATCACTCAAATAATTAATTGTAACCTTCATTTTTTTGCAGCAAAATATTTGCTGAATAATTGCTACTATTTAAAATTTAGCCAACTTATTGCCATTTTTATTATAAAAAAAAAATTTGTTTCTCGAAGTTAAAATAGAATTTAAAACTTAAAAATAAATAAAAATTTGAAATTATTCTAGCAAATTTTGTACAGTTCCAGAAATCATTTAGTTATTCGTGTTATAAAAACTTTGATCTAGTCCTTATTGCTCAATTTTAGTGCAGTAATTCCGTGTAAAATTCAATAAATCTTTATTCTATTAGAAAAAGTTAATTATTTGATGGTAAGAATTTGAAAAGAAACAAAAAGAATCTTTCAAATTATTTTTACTGATAACTTTTATCAGTAATTTGTTCTTATTTATTTATATCATTTATAACTAATAAAATGGTAATGTAATACTTTTCAGAGTTACTACAATTTTCAAAAATTTCCTTAAAATCCTCATCTAATATTCGCTTATTTTTTCGTTAATCCATTTCTCGCTTCCCATGTCTATTTCTCATCTTCGCCGTAAACAATGTCGCAACTTTCCCGAGTATAAAATTTTACCATTTCAAGATTTTAAGGCAATCAATAACAGAAACAGTGAAAAGACCGAGTCTTGCTAAATTTGATATAAACAATAAGAATAAAATTTAGCTTTTCACATAAAGTTTTCCATAAATTTACGAAATTGCATTCTGAAATTTTGCATCGCAAAGAAGAAAAAAAAAAAAAAATTTTCCAGTAAATGAAAAAATTTTTTATGCAACAACAAAGTGAGACATATATTAATGACTTCTTTTTATTGCGTGCTTAATATGCATGAAAAATGCATGAAACATGTGATACAATAAAATAATTAAATTGCAAATATAATATAAAATTAAATTTTAACGAAATATTTTGGCTCGCACATAGCAGTAAGACAAAATATGCTTATTAATTACAAATTAGCTAAATTAACGATAATTAGTTTCATTAATTTGATTAATTTTTGGTCAACTTTTACTTGATATTTATTTTATGCTGCTCTGTAAAAGTTTCGGAATTGAATGAGGTAGAAGAAAAAGTGGAAGAGAAAAAGAAGTTGGGAAATTTTCAAAATTGATTTTAGAAAAACTGATCAAGAAAGTTCAATAAAATTGAATAATCTATCACCGAAAAAGAAAGAACAAACTTCACTATTTACCCATTATTTTAAGCATATTATATTTCTCTCTGGAAATTGTTCCAATATTAAAATGATATCATCCCTTTTTCTTAGAGCCTTAAATTTTACTTCGAAAATTTGACTTCAAATTTCACTTTAAAAAATTAAACTTTTAATTCGTCTTTAATTTTCATATTTCTTTCGCAATTTCACAATTTTTGCGAGTTATTGCAAGTTTCACTGCAATTATTATTAAATTTTCAATAAATCGTCAAATAAATTTCGCTTTCTGCAAGAAACGCAAATGATGCTATATGACGTTATCAAAAATCAAATATTACATACATTGAAAATTTCATTAACATTTTTCAATAAGCTATTCGTTTTTTTAATGTTTGTCATTAACATATTTTCAAACATAAATTTTCCATCATTATATTTCAAAAAAAAAAAAAAGAAAATATTTCGAAATGTTTAATGTTTCAAACTGTTTAATTTTTTTTGCTTTGCATAGAAATATTTGCTTAGCTAACTGTGAATTATTGATCAAAATAATCCATTAAGTAAATTATTTTAGTACTCAATATAGATTACTGAATATATTTCGATATTTTTTGCGTTAATATTACATTAAAAAAAAAAAAACTAGTTACACGTATTGTTATTAAGCGTATTTTAATAATTGTACATATTATAAAAGGCATCAAAGAAAGAAAAAAAGTACTTAATGTAAAATGTTAAAAACATATGATAAAATTATTTTAGAAGATAATTTATCTAAATTATTCACAGGTAGCTTTAAATAATCTAAAAAAAAAAAAGTGAGAGTATTAATTGATGCAAACAAAATATGTTGTGTAAATAATTTTATAACTTCAAAAAAAGTTTGTTTTCGCTATAATTGTAAACAATTTAGAAAAAAAAAGTAAAGGTATAGATAGTAATATAACCTAAAAATATTATCCAAAATACAATAAATTTATTGATTTTCTCTTTCACTAATTTTTTTTCAATTTCAATAAATTACCAAAATGAAAGGAATTATTTGTATAATTTTACTTTTCCTTTAAATTAGTTCTTAATATTTTCTCTCATTATGATTCATGTCTCAGCTAATTTTTCCCGTAAATTCTTATGATTATTGAACATATTATGCAAAATTTCCTTTTACATTATATAATTAACGTTCCTCTTTAGATTTAAGAAAAAAAAGTAAATAATTTTTCTTCTTGAACAAAATCTTTAAAATATTAATTTTTTTTTTTTTATAAATTTTCAAATCACATAAACGATTAAAAAATATAATGTAACTTTAAAATGGTGCAATATATATATTAAATAAATTAAAAAAAAACATAAAGACACAGAAATAGAGAGAGAGCGAGAGAGAGAGAAAGAGAAAGAAAGAAAGAGGAAAAAAAAGAGGGCAATAGAAATTTTGGTAAAATGAATAGTTTGAAAAATATAAATTGAAAATAAGCATGTTAAAAAGGGAGAAAGAAAGGGAAATATATATATTTATAATTTGAAAACATTATATGCAAATATTTATTTTTCCTTTTCCTTCTTTCTTTCTTTCTCTCTCCCTCTCTCTCTCTCTCTCTCGCATTTCTCTCTATTTCCCGAAATGGATATGGAAAAGTTTAGCAAAATAATAAAACTCTTATGTAGCACTAACAGCACTCTATTTATAGTATTGGATAAAAGCCATGGGAAGAAAAGAAAATATAATGGAAACTTTCTCGTGCCTTTTATAAATAAGTAAATAAGTAATATATTTTATTTAAAAATAGAATTAAAATTTGAAATGATATTCTTTCATATAAATGAGCAGCATTTATCATTATCAATCGTTAATCGATATCGTTAGTTTGAATAAATATGAAATAAGTAGAATTGATATGAAAACTTAATTAATAAAAATAAATAAGGCATTATTAATTGTTCATTTAAATTTATCATTTGTTCATTTATTTATCCGAAACAAATAGAAATTCTACTTTTTTCTCATTCCCTCCATCTTTCATTGCTAACAAAATCAAATGTTATGCTAAAATTTGAAAATTTCAAATGAAATGCGAAAAAAAAATTTACTTCATATTGATAAGATAGATTGAATTATATTTGCTTCGAATTAATAACTTATATTGCTTATCAGTTTGATAACAAAATCGATTTTTTTTTTGTTTTTTTAATTACTGTTTATTTTTATTATTATTAATTGTCGTCATTAATTATTATTAATTACTGTTATTTATTATTATTATTAATTTAATATTTTCTATATCGAATATAACATCGGAACGATGTGAAGCAAAAAAAAAAAAAAAAAAATAATGAAATAGCAGGAAAAAAATGAAAATGAATAAATCAGCTGAGCAAATTTTGCAATGGAATCAAATAATTAATGAACCAATCTTTTTTTCACTTCCCCCGCTCCCCCGCTCTCCCGTTCTCTCGCTCCCCCGCCCCCCGCTTCTCCGCCACTCTGCTCTTTCCTCTTCCCCCCTCCCCAAATGTACCTCGATTTTTCAATAATCAATTCATATGCAAATCATAGTTCTGCAAATAGATTAATTAAGTATTGCATTAATTTTGGGAATTCATTTTTTCGCAAAATTTAAATTTTTTTTGAAAGATACATTAGAAAAAAAGAGGTGAGAGCGAGAAAAAAAAAAGCAATCATTCATATATTTATTGGTAGAAAGTGAAAAAATCTCAAGAATTTAAATTGCAGTGAAAAAACTCAAAAAAAAAAAGAAAAGTATTGTGTGAATGTTTCAATATTATGGTTCTATTATCTTTTGCATTCAGTTAAAAATTAGCATAAATAAATTCTAAAAGAAAAACGAATTCTCCTAACTTAATTTTATGCCTAAATGGAGAAAGTTGAAGTAAACCGAAAAAATGTCAAGAATTGATAAATTTAATTGAATAGCCATACAATTTAAATTTATAATTATAAGAGAAGGAAATATTGAAATCAATTAATTATGAAATTTACAAAGAAATTAAATTAAAGTAAATAAATTTTATTTAAATAAATCTTGGAATAAATATTGCTTTGGATAAGTAACCCTGAAGCAATCCTTTCTCCTTTCCATTATTTAAATTGAATTACAATTAATTGAATATATTACTATGTTACAATGAATTTATTGGAATATTTCACGAATCGATAATTTTGTAAATAACAAAAATTGGCTCCGAAAAGAAAAAAAAAGCTGCAAAAGACGAATTTTTTTTTTTTTTGTTCTCTCAAAATGCTTAATTCGTAAATTGAAAAAATGATGATGAATGATCAAGAAATTTAATTTTCATCAAATTATTGATATCAGCACAGCTGTTATGATAATTGTCTATGATTTTTGATTTATATCACTGGAACTATCAAAGTAATTCAGGCATCTTTTTTTTTATCAGAGATTTTGCTTTTTTGATTTTAATAAGATATCGAATAATGATGTAAAAAATTGCTCGATGCAAATTTTTTTTTTTTTGCATAATTTCAATTCAGAATGATTTTTTCCCTTTTTTCCTTTTTTTTTTTTCGCTAATTACTCCTTGCTGCAAAATAATAATAGGAATTATATCTGGTTGTTAGTACTAAAACTTTCTTTAATACTAATATCGAAATTATTTCGAAAAATTTTTCATACAATACTTTTAAAAAAAAGAAAACACTTTTCTTTGAATAATATCAAGGCAAAGTTCATCAATAAAATTTAGCAAAAAAAAAAATTATTTTTAGACATCTTAATTAACAATCAATGATGTAAAGAAGATTGAAGCATTGAATACAAATGAAACTTTTCTCGTCAAAAAATGAAAAATATCATCGAAATCGATTTTTTAACTTGTTTTCTTTAAAAAGATGCGAACTTTTATTTGTACTTAAAATAATTTTTATCTATCAGTCCCTCTCTTTTCTCCTCTCTCTTCTTCCTTTCTCTTCCAATTTTCTCCCCTGTACCTCCCTCTCTTCAGAAATTTATTTAGCTGCCGAAAATGGTTGGATCAAATGATTTGCATAGCTAATATTATCTTGTAGTTTAAAAAAAAAAAAAAAAGAAGCTGATTAATTGTATTAGAAATTGTCATAATTATTCTTTTTTTAAGTTTATGTTTTTGAAAATTTTAAATTAAATTCCATTTTTAAGTAAAAAAGATAAAAAAAATGATCAATTAAAAAATATTTTCGAAAAATTACAATTGCATATTTAAAGGAAATGATAAAATAATCTATGATTGGTGAGATTATTATTATAGTAATCAATTTATTATTTCTATTAAATATATAGTTCACGAGATATCATCAAAAATATTTTCTTAAGAATTGATTTGAAAATTTAAAACATTTATTTCGAAATATTGTCTTTACATTTATATCCTCTTAAAGTTATTATTCTAAAAGCTCATGTTAATATTTAATATTTGATATATTTGTTTCTGATATATTTTACAATAATTTTAAAGCGATTAAAAAGTAATTGATTAAGAAGTGATCAATTACTTTCTAAACCATTTTCTTAGTTATTTCTTCCTTCATAATAAATTAGATTCTATATTATATTCATGTAAAATTTTTTGATAATAAACCTTAAAAACTTAATTTCCATAAACATTAATATTATTTCATTTTTCATTTGCAAAATGGAATACAATATTCAAAACCAAAATTGTTGAGATTATTTTATTTCTAAATAATAGATTAAGTTAATGTATTAATATATGATATCTCAAAAATATTCAATAATACTATTTTATAAAAATTATAAAAATATAATCAAAGAATTAAAATATAAATTAAAATTCCAGATTAATCAGTTCTCTTACAATGATATATAAATATGAAGCAATGTATGCGTAAAAGTTGCATGCAAAATGTTGTGTAATGTGAATTCCAAAAAATGGAATGTGAATGAAAATGAAGAAATGATAAGAGAACATGAAAGTGATAAGAAGTTCATTAACACTATAAGTATGTTGAACCAATTTTTCAGCATTTTAATTACAGTGGAGAATGTTCAAGACATCATCGAATCTGTTATAAAAATTTAATCAATGGATTAAAATTTTAAATTAATTCTTTCATACAATACTTAGCAGCCATGTCAAGTAGCAAAATTTCAGATGAAACAAATTATTAAATAGCAACAGTATTATTCAAATAATGATAATAGTAATAAAAACAATAACGATAATAAGAAAAATGATAATAATAGCAGATATAATACAATCATCATTATTGTTGTTATTACAAATAATAACCATAATAGTCATAGTCAGTAATTCTTTCAATAATATAACGAATTTGAAATTCGAGAAAGAAATGAGCTGAGAAAAGCTGTATTTGATATATATTATCACATCGGAGTTAATTGAATGGTAGCACAGGGGGACATTTATCAACTGTTACGATATTATTATTTTTATTCAACATAATGTGATAGAGACATCATTATCAATTGATGCAAATATTTTAAGAGAGAAATATTTAAAATAAGTTTCTAAAAAAAAAAAATCACTTTTTTGCAAATTATTATTACAAACAAGAAAAACGAAAAGAGAAAATTAAAAATTTGAAGAACAAATGCTTAAAATATTTATTATCTTTATCTCTTTATATGATGCATGAGAATAAAACGATTAAGTGATAGAAATGATATGATCGTAAGTTTACAATTTTTATCAATGATAAGTGGTAGTAATTATTGTTATAAAGATAAGTATCAAAATTGATTTTAATTTTTTTGCTTAAAATAGCTTGAAACCTGCTCTTGAAAACCAATTCCAAAAACTTTCTTTCATCTTCAATAAAACTTCTCATAAACATTACTCTATTTGGTGCTGTAGCACATAATTAAGTTTTAGGTTGAAAAATCCTAATAGAGCAAAGAAAAAATGACTTTAAATATATTAATAATAATGTGGTCAATTTCTATTTCTTTTAAAAATTATTAACTTAACATTTATTACGATAAATTCAATCAAAAATTCACAAATTAAAATTTTTATTATTTGTTTTAGTAATTATTGCTCAATAATATTTTGTTTTCTTTCTTTCCTTCTCTTTGTCTTTGAAATCTTTTCAATAGAAATGAAAATACTAAAAAATATTCTTAGCAATTTATGAAATTATTATTTCATCATAACAATTACAACATTCTCATTGACGTTTCCCATTCAATATGAAAAAAGTTGTTTGTTAAAGAAGTTAGATAATTTGTAAAAGAAAGCAAACCTATATTTGTACATCATTTTTATGTTTTTTTTTTTTTTTTTTTGTTCAGCAATTAATATTTTGATAGCTTCAAACTTTGATAATCTTCATTTATTAAATAGGCTATATTTATCTAAGATTTATTGCCGTTCCAGTTAAAATCTTAAAATCGGAAAAAAACACGAAAAGTCATTTTTAAAAAAAGGTTTGAAATTCCTACCTCACCTTAAAAAAAATATAATTCAAATTACACAAGCAAGACGAAATATATAAGCATGAAATTAATAAAAAGCAATTTATCAAAAAATTCCTATTTATATAGTTTGACAGTAAATAAATTTTAAGAAAGATATCTGTACAAATTGAGTACTTGAATGAGATAAATAAGTTTTTAATTTTTATTTTAAGTCATACTATTTAAAAGATTTGAATACAAATATTTTAAATAATTTTAAAATAAAATGCGTTGTTATATCTTTCGTTATATATTAAACTTAAAAATAGAGAACGAAAAGTAATTGTTTCTTAAAATCTTCAAAAAGCTATTCTCAATTCATCATGGACAAACACATTTCCAGCTGGATTGTTTGGTGAATTGAGGAATAATCACTTATTTTTTACAGTTATTTTAGTTCTCAATATAATATAAAAAACAGAAAAACAGAAAACAATTCAACATAAAAAACAGAACGAAAACAAACCAAAAGGATACTGACCCAAAAAAACCTAATTAAGTACAACACATTTAACATGAAATTAATAGCACCTATTAGAGAACCAATAAAAAACAAAGAAAAAGGAAGTTTTAATACTATTAATACTATTTTTTTCAATCATTTAATTACTTTTTTAATCTTTATTTTTTTAATTCAGGAGGATTTTTGTAAAAAAATCACATCAAATTTAAAAGAAAAAAAACAAATGTTTATTGTGTCAACTCCAATGCTAGCTTAAAGTTTTCTTGCACTTCGCCGCATTGATAAGTTACTGAAAAAGGCTCACACCATATCATCGTACGAAATCTAATAAGAAGCTGGAACTATATCTTCTTCTCCAGGTTTAATTATTTCCATAAGCAAGTTAAATAGTATTTATTTAACATCAATGCAGATCAGGATCACACAGATCACCAACACAGATTTAGCTAAGCATATCTTCAAAAACTTCCCAATGTTTATTACTTTTCCAAAGAAATATTAGCAGTTGTGAGGATTGTTGTTGTTACTACTTAGAAATAATTGCATGCTGTTCAAATTATGCCAAATTATGTAATCAAACATACTTCTTCTTTGTCATAGAAAGTCTAGACTAAAAAGACAAAAAAAAAAAAGAAAAAAAAATTGGCCAGTTTAAGCATGTAACTGTTTTATTATATTCATTGAGATCATTTCAACAGATTTTATTAACACCATTCGGAACTGGTGTACATTTTGCTATGATAAATATATATTTCATTGTGTGTTTTATCATGATAACATCGGTTTAAAAAAACTTTTTTCTTTTTTTCAGTTTTGAAAAGGATTAATGAACCAGTAATAATTAGGAAAAAGAAGCTGTTTTAAATATTTTGGCATTACTTCATATTAACTGTAGTTATCAATTAATATAAAAGGGAGAATAGCCGAATGGATAAACATTGTTTAAATGACCAAATATTCCCCAAAGTTCCGAATGACTTTTTACTTTCAATGGATCTAAAATACTCGGTAATTTCCAGGAAACCTATTCTTTTCTCCAACAATCTCAACTATCATTGCAACCTGAACAAATTTAACAACCGTAATAGTTCCCGAATAAATTCTCTCAGACTACTTTTCCTACTAAGAAACAGAAAGAAGTTGGAATGGATTTCCGTATTCTTTACTGTTGAAGCGATATTATCAATTTTTATTATATTATTGATATCTGTTATCAATATCATTATTGTTATTATTGTCACCATTTTTAACTATTGTCATCAATCTATTGACCACTGATATTATTACATGATGATTATTGTCATTCACTCTTGTTGTTCTTATTAATTATTGCCCTTAATATTTTCGTTAATTTAAGTAATTTTTTCAAATTTGCTGAAAGAAACTTTTTTTAATATGATTTTCTGTTAAATTTAAATTTTTTTTTGAATTTAATAAAAAAAAAAAAAAGATGGCCGTGTCGATTGACTTTGAATAAATTTTTATTGTATAATACATGGAAAGGTTTTTTTGAAAGCTAAAATATACAACATTCTCTAAAGAATCTCAAAAGAGATTTATTTTTGGAAACCGCGTATTTTGAAAAATCACTGAAAGGAATAGGAATTATGTAGTATAACAGCAAAAAATTAAATTTAAAAATTAAATTAACTAATTTTGTCGCAATTTTTCATGATGATTATATGACCTTTAATAAATTAAGATTGCAGCTAGAATCTTAAACTTCAGAAATTGCATATTTCTATTTTATCAAATAAGTAATGTCTTTTATTCGGATTTCAGTAGAATATAATTTGTTCGAAATTTGCAAACTATGAAAACATATTTTCGATAAGAAGATTGTGAATGAAAAATAAACTATAGAGTGAACTATGAGAAAAGATAATAATAAATAGAATATTGCCACAATAACTAATATTAGATATAAAAACTTTGTGATAAAATAAATGATAAAATGGAAAATTCTGAATTCATTTTATAAATTCAGAATCCTCCATTCCATTCTCATTAACTCTTTTTGTTATTCAACCAATAATTAATGCATAAATATTAAGCAAAATTGTCACAATATTTAAGTCGCCAAAATATGATAATTTTACAATCCTGCAATTGAAATCATCGCCTTTATTAATGCAGCTGTGGCAGAGATATTTTTTGCTGTCGGCACAGTCAAAGTGCTTGCTCTAGAATACTGCCTTTTGGAAGAATTTCTATGCGTTTTTTTGTGTTTTTTCAAATAATCATTTCGATTGAATCTTTTGCCGCATTCATCACATTTGATTGATTTTATGCCCTTATGTATCCGCTCATGTCTTTTCAGATTTCTGCCCTCTTTGAATCCTTTGCCACATCGATCACATAGGAACAGTCGTTCTTCTCTGTGTTTTTTTTCATGCTTTTTCAATTCGCTCAAATATTGTGTTGTTTTATTGCATAGTTTACACCTGTATCGCTGACACAGTTTGCCGTCCGTATGTATTCGCAGCTCGTGTAGATGGTTGAATAGTTTACCGCATTCATCACATTTGAATGCTCTGTACTTGTGTTTCCGCTCATGTGTTTTCAGATTACTGCGTTGTTTGAATCCTTTGCCGCATTCATTACAAATGAATAGCACTTCCTTTCCGTGTTCTTCTTCATGTCTTTTTAAATTATTCAAATATTTAAATGTTTTATCGCATAGCTTACATGTGAACGATTTGTCGTTTTTGTGTCTCAGATTATGTTGTTGCAATCGGGATAGAAAATCAAATTGCTTGTCACATAGATTACATTTGAAACATTTTTCAATTGCTCGTTTTTCTTCGAATTGCTGATCAGTTCTTGAGCTACTTGCAGATTTCTGATGTTGATCAACTGCAGCTAATTTCAGTTGCGTTGTGAAATTTTCATGGTTCAAATGATCGATTATTTCCGCTTGCAGTGAAGTATTGCCCACATTTGGTGCCTGAAAAAATCCAAAATGATTCATTTTATGATATAACCATTTGTCGATTACTTTTCTGAAATTTTTGAACGGTCGCAATTAGAGGAATTTTATCGATATCATTATGAAACCTTTGAAACACTACGAGAGTTAATGTTTGCTACAATTAGGAGTAGTTCGATGAATTGTATTAATAGTTTGAAAAAGCGTGTCAGTTCTATTACTTTATACTGCTGATTTGAAATAAATAATGATGTGGATGCAAAGATAAAAATGACAGGTGGATATCACCCAAATGATTGGGAGCTTAATACATACTTTCGTATTGTATTTAGTTTTTGTTACTGAACAACTCCATATAAAATAAATCGCAAAACATCAACCGCTTTGAAACCAAAAAGAAAAAAAAAGTAAATGAGGAATGAAGAAACTACAATACTGTTAACTTTTTATCGCGATAAAGCGTCTCATCTTTAGCTAAAAGAAATACTGATGAAAATTTTATATATAAAAGCATTGTTTTTTTCACTTACTGTTACTTTTGCGATATATGATGGTAATAAAACAAATGAAAAATAATATGGAATTAGTATATTGATTCGTGAACAACTTTCAGCGGTGAACGATAGCATTTGAAGGGACGAAACCTGACGTGAAATCCTGCAAAATATTTCCAGAAAATATTTCTCAAAATGTATTAACAGAAATTAAAAAAAAAAGGTAACTAACCATCCAACAATGTAATAATTGTTGAACTGACGAAGCAGACTATTTTTATGCATACCAACAAATTATACGATCAGACAAAATCACAGAACCTTAATCTTTTCGCATAATAATTTTACTCTCACCCTCTAAAAATTTTTGTTAGTTATATTGGGAAGTCATAGTTTTATGCAAATAAAATCAGCAATCCCACCTATGCAGTATGAGTTCATGAATAAATTAGAATCATCAGATAGTTTTCAGTCAGAATAATCCAGTATGTAGATTCATAACCAAAAAGCGATTGTTTTTTGACCGGAAATTTTAAAATTGAGACAAATTTACATACTTCATGTTTGAAATTCTGACCTTTTTAGACAAAATTTAAAATTAAAATTTGAAATTACTTGCCAGAAAAGGAGTTTCTGTTTAGAATGCAGTCAGTTCTTGAATCTCAATTGCATTTACATATAATTCCTGATTCTCGATTGCACCGAATACGTATAGTACACGATTCAACCAAATTTGTTGCGACAATAGAACTGCAAGCAAAACATTTGAATTGCATTAAAAATATTTAATAACTATTTATTTAAATTTAAATATTTTCAATTTGTAAAAATTAAGTGTTTCTAATCAAGTATTGCCAAGTGTATCTAATTATATTGCCCATCATTAACCAAAATTATTCGTTACTAAAAGGGGGTTTTATGCTATGGATAATGAAAAAAGAAATGAGGGAAGACGTCAAAATCTTCATTCTATTCGTGATGCTTCTTCGAACTATCCAAAAAATCTCTTCAAAAAGTTACTTCAAATAGAAAACAACAACAAAATGATAGATGTAACTTGAATTAAATTAGCCATTACAAGCATTCTTTCGAGAAATTCATATTTCATAACATTTAATGAGCTAATTGGATGCATATATTTGAAAGAAAAACTGACCTTTTTTTGTTCATTTATTTTTAAAAAATTTTTACTTCTCGTTTCACTTCCCAATGTTTTTTTTTTCTCAAAAAAATGTTGGCCGTTATGAGAATGCTGTCGCTATTGTTTTTACTTTTTTAGAAATAAATCACATGCTGTTCAAATTAATTGCCATCGGATACACTTCTTTATTTTTGCCACACAAGCCTTAGACAAAAAAAAAACAAAAAAAAAAAAAGATTAGCCAGTTCAAACAATTACAAGCATGTAACTGTTTCATATTTGATCCATTTCGCTCAGATAATTTCAACAGAATTTATCAGCACCATTCGAAATTGACCATAAATTCTTTGCTTCTTCCTCACATACTCTCATTCTTTATTGAATTAATTTCTGCCATTACGTATGTGATTTAAAAAAAAAAAGATGCTAATAATTTGCTATTATTGTAAATATGTATACATTTTAACTACTTTTTCAATATCCCATGAAACTGACCATAATATTATGTCATTTCAAATAAGTGGTAGAAGTTATCTGGCTAGTTTTGAAAAGTTGTTAGCAGATTGAAAAGATATTTTCTTATCTAAAATGATCAGTACTATAGAGATCATTAACCGCTCGATAAATATCCAACAGTTTCTTCGTTTTTCTTCTCTTCTTCTATGAACAGTTCAGATTATTTTTTTCTACAATTTCTTCTTCAATTACTTTAAGATCAGTTTTAATAGAAATATTCACTATCTCATCAGTTTTAATAAAATTATTTAATATTAAAATGCTAACAATAATTTTTTATCAAATTTATATTTCAATTCTTATTTTCATTCATCAAACATCATTATTTTAAGTTTTAGATCAATAATTTAGGCAGATGATCAACTTGCATATTACGCATGCATAATCGATACACGGAGAAAACCCGAATAAATCCGGGAAAGCAACATAGAGTTAATTTTCAAAAATTGTAACTAATTATTGTTCTTTATTGAAATTTTAAAAGCGAAACTGAAAAAATTTAGTTCTAACAATCGGAAATTGTATAAAGCAATTTTATTATTCAAAATTATCGAAAGAAAAGTCAAACATTTGTAAAAAAGTATAAGCTCATAAATTTTTCAAATATAACACTCATTGTTTCTGATGCCGACAAAATCACAATGAAATATAAGAAGATCATTTGAATATTAGTGGCATGAATATTTTCAAAAACTACTTTACATGTATTAATTTTATTTGATGCGACGAAAATTTTTATGCAAAATCCAGAAGTTGACGAAAGCTTTATTTTTAAATTTTTATAAAAAATTCGTAATATATTGCCCTCTACAAGCAGTATATTTTTATAAACTATCATGTTCAGTATTATAAAATGTTTGCAGGTTCTATTACTATTTTGGAAAATTTCCGAAATTTATCCGCAGCGCATATTATATCTGATAAGTTATTACAATGAAATTTTCGGTGATAATTTTCTGTTACCAAGGGTAATATTATCACTGTGGAATATTTCATAATGTAGCGTACGATATATATATATA